>RJWT010041990.1:0-12216 GCA_004365215.1 Cuniculus paca
TTGGCCTTTATGCTACTCCCTGGGGCCAAGGCAGGTGAGTGACCAACCTCAGCCGCAGAGGTCTGATCCCATCCCACAGGCTCTAGGGCCACACTGCCTTGGCACATCTTAATTCCATATCTCCTGATTCCTCAACTATTAAATGGGGAAATATATTAACAACCTTATAGAGTGGCTATGAGAGTTAAATTATTAATGTCCACAGGTCTTGGGATATTGCCCCGGCATATAAGTGCTGTAGAAATATGATCTACACAAATGCATTCTGTAGCCTGTGTGTCAAAACCTAGGAGACAAAGACACAGAGTAACAGTTCCATTTGTTCAAGTCTAACTTCTTAAACACCAGTCCTGAGCTGGTCTCAGAGAGAGGGAAACTCCCTGAGGAAGAAAGTGCCAGTGAACTTGAAGGAGCACTCATGATTACAGCAGAGTCTCTCTCCTCCACTCCTGAAGCTGACAATGGCCTTTCCTGTAGCAAACTACAGGAAAGTAGTTCTGCTCTCTCAGAGGAGGGGAGTGAGGTGAGGTCTGGAACCTGTCTGCAGAGCCCGGGAGCCATCTCCCAGCATCTGGCACCCTCACGGTCAGCTCCCCTCTCTCTCAACATCATGTCTCCTGCCCTCCCACCTTTCAATCTTTCTGAAGCCACCAACCTGTGCCTGCATTGCATGCAGGTTCTCAAGCACAGAGGTAAGTGCTAAATGCTTCCTTCCAGGGAAGATCATTGGAGGACAGGAGGCCAGGCCCCACTCCCACCCCTACATGGCACTCCTTCAAGTTGAAAATCCAGAAGGTCTGAGCAATTGCGGGGGATTCCTTGTGAGAGAAGACTTCGTGATGACAGCAGGTCATTGCTGGGGAAGGTGAGGATTCAGGAGCTCCTGGGGATACAGCAGTACAGACACAGAAGAATGCCTCAGACGAGCCATCTGAAAGCAACACTACTGTAGCAGTGAAAGGGTGAAAAGAGACAAGGAAAGGTAAGGGAACAGGAGGTAAGAGGCAGGCATAAAGGAGGAGAAAAGAACAGAAGATGAAAGGCATGTATTGAGACTCAAAATATGAACTCGAGCTATTTTACAGTTTAGTCTGGAGGAGCAAACATTCAGGTTATCCCCAGCTCAGGGATGCTGAGCAACAGGGTCTGGACTCAGCTCTGGAACCTCCCCATTCCCTCCTCTCTCTGCGACAGTCTTGCCCTGCCTGGTGATGTCCATGGCACTACAGAGTTACTGTACCATAGCTTCTGCTTGTCATACTTAGCCATAGGCCACCCTTTGCTTTGCAGGGCCATAAATATCACACTGGGAGCCCACAACATCGAGAAGCAGGAAAAGACCCAGCAACAGGTCACTGTGCTCAGAGCCATCCGCCACCCCAGATATAATAACGAGACTGCTCTCAATGACATCATGTTACTTCAGGTACTGCCTGCTTGGTCCTCTGGTTTCTTGGCCTAGTCTGGTCTCTCCCAGTGTGGTGGCTTCAGTGCGTCCTGGGACACTGGTGGAGGAAACAAAGACAGGACTCTAGGGGAGTGGGTCGGGGGGAACATGAGGTGAGTACTATGTAAGGAGTCCCCATCTCCTGCATGCTTCCTGACAGCTGAGGAATAGAATCAGGCGGAATCGATTCGTGAGGCCAGTGGCCCTGCCTAATGCTGGGGAGAAGCCTAGGCCTGGCGTCTTGTGCACAGTGGCTGGCTGGGGCTATATCAACCGGTATGAGTGGTCAGAAACACTCCAGGAAGTGCAGATGAAAGTGCAGAGTGATCGGAAGTGCACCCGTCGCTTCCCTTTCTACCGCAGCCGGACTCAGATTTGTGTGGGGGATCCAAGGCAGAGGAAGGCTGCCTTCAAGGTAAGGACATGGACAGCTGCCAGTCCTTCCTGGGACGGAGGGATCTGGGCAGAGATGGGGCAGTGGGGACAGACTCCATTCCTCCACAACCTCATCTAGCAGCCAGATCGGATCAGGGTGGGGTGGGGATATTTTTCCCATCAATGTAATCTCTGGAGGAATGATAGAAAGACTCACAGTGCATATATATTCAGCCTTCTCCTGGAGAAGGTGAAAGTACCTTGCATCCGATTGACCTGGAGAGAGTAACCACAGCCAGGGCTGAAGCCCTGCTACCCATAAACCCAGAGACCGCACTCCTGCTGCTCCACAGACTTGCCATTTCACACACATAAGCAGCTGAAGAAACCCACTCACCTCTGCCTTTTCTCACAAATACGGTTTTAGGACAGCAGAAGCAGGGAAGCCTGGCTTAGCGTCCTGTCTCCTCTCTGCTTACAGGGGGACTCTGGTGGCCCCCTCGTATGTAACAACGTGGCCCAGGGTATTGTCTCCTACGGAGACAAGGAAAATGGGACTACTCCAGAAGTCTTCACCAGGATCTCAAGCTATCTGTCCTGGATAAAGAGAATAATGAGATGCTTCAAGCAGCAGAATCAGACTGAAACATCACCCTCTTCCCCCTGTGAGTAACACTTTTACACTGGGGCACAAGTCAGTTCCAGCGGAGCCTTAAAAAATGCTCATCTAAGAGCTCCAGTGGCGCAATTGGTTAGCGCGCAGTACTTATATCGAAGTGCTCATCTAGAGTACAAATACTTGTTCATTAAACGCTATTTAGTACTGTCTCAGTCTGTTTGAACTGCTATAACAAAATGCTCCTTATAAACCACAGAAATTTACTTATCCCAGTTCTAAAGGTTGAGAAGTCCAAGATAAAAATTCTGTGACTGGTGAGGACCCATTTCCTAGTTCATAGACATCCTCTATCTGTGTCTTCGTATATCAGAAAGGGTGAAGGAGTTCTCTGGGGTTTCTTACAGTGTAGGCACTGATCCCATTCACATAGACTCTGCCCTTATGATGTAATTGGCCCCCAAGGGCTCCCCCTCCAAATTTCATCAAACTGAGTATTGAGTTTCGACATAAGAATTTTGGAGGTCTCAACTCCCAGTTTAAAAAAAAAAAGAATTTTGGAGGAACACAAACTAAAAGACAAAAGCAAACATGCAGCAAATGTATGTCATGGCTAAGATGAGCTCTTCCAGGAAAATGAAGTCAAATGAAACCCTTCTCCTTCCCAAGATCTTGAGAATCAGAATGAGCTCATTTTCCCTTTAACAGTATGGTCCTATATTGTTCATTTTTCTGTTACTGGGACAAAATACCCAGTTGCCAAAACCTAAAGGAGGAGAGATTTATTTCGGCGCATGACTTTAGAGGATCTAGTCTATCTATACTCAGTTGGCTCCAAGGTAGAAACAGCATGGTAGGAAGGCATGGCAGCTCCTCACCCTATGGTAGACAAGAGCAGAGAGTGAAAGGGATGAGCCAGGTACAAGAATACACCCTCCCAAGTCAGGCCCCAGTGACCAACCCTCACCAGGCCCTGCCTCCTGAGAGCACATTCAGCTATGAACTCACTGAGGGATTAATCCACTGATGAGTATAGCACCCAATAACCAATAACTGGTAAATCTCCAACTCTGAATACATGTGACTTATTGGGAGACATTTTGGGTCAAAACCATAACAGTTCCCCTGTCTCTCAGTTCTCTCTTTCCCTACCATCTTGGGGCACACTCAAAGGACATGTCTCTCTTCAAGGCAATTTTCTCTCCACTTTATGAGACAATTCCCCTTACTAGATATTGAAGCATGTTCTAAATAAAACTGTGTACCACTGATATCCATATAGACAGGTGGACACAAGCAGAGTTACAATTCCATTAAAGGCCTAATTTAATACAGGTTATACTCCAAAATAAACATCAAATGAATTAGTGATCTGCATGTAAAAAAATAAACTATACAAGAACTAAAAGAAGAAAAAAAATAAAATATTTGCAAGGTTAAGCAAATGCCCATGTTCATGGGAGCACAACTCACAACAGATACAAGCAAAGTGTCCAGTGACAACCATGGTTTTAGTCATAAAACTTCACACAACATAAACCACACAATGCTATAAATGAACATGTTTGCTGTCAAGGTGACAAAGTCTGCTTCACACTTTTAATACTCTGAAGTTACACAAAACTCCACATAAAATGTTGACTAAAATAACAACATGTTTGCCCTAAAGATTAGCCCATGACTGTATATGTCAATATTATACTAAAATAAAAGATTACTGAAATCACGTAATTATAAACCAGGCTTTAAACAGTTTAAGGTAACCATACAGAATCAAATGGGAGGTTGTTCTAGGTACATCCAAATGTCAGTTACTCCTTGCTGTGTGACATTTACCATCTGTACTTTTACAGTATCTACAATCTTAAATGGGATAATCACCAAACAGATATCTTATCAAGTTCAACTGATTATGTGCATAAATATTTTAGTAGATACAAGTCATTTGTCTAGTATTCCATGGAAGCCACTTACCAACAAAATTTTAACCAACAATACAACTTCGACAATCCTGTCATTTTCTGTGTTTGCTAACTGACCACAGGAATTACCTCTTACTTACATGCTCTGAGGGGCAACAGCCTCGTTATTAATTATTCGCATTGGCAAATGGGAAGAACACTTCCTGGCCTGAGGGAGGAGTGGGCAGTGGAAGAGCTCCCCACTTAGCCCTTCTCTCCATGACATTTACTTACAGCCCCCAGAGCACTGCCCAGTCTCAGACCCAATCCTTTCAAAACCCAAGGGCAGATATATCTCATTTTAGGCCTTGCTGGCCCCATCAGCAGCCCGTTGTCTCTGGCTTCCCTACAGAAAGGGTTTTTAACAACTTCCAAGAGCACATTGTACTTATTGTCCATGAGCAGTGTCTAACTACAGCTTCATTCCCCTTGCTTTTTGTATCTGCTGGCAGCTCATCCCAGACACATATCTGCACCCACACACATGCTCAGGACTTACACACTTTTCTCTCACTGTCTCACAAGGTCCTGTTCCTCAGACATGGTCAAGTCTTGGGGGGAAGTACATCAAGAAAGCCTTTGTGGTCTGTATAGTGTTCTCTTCATGACTAAACCCATGTGAACAGGTACAACAAGATAGGCTGAAGGAAGCATGAGGAACCAAGAGGCCACTCACCACGCCAAGACTCATTCTTAGGGAGACTCTCACACCTCCCCATCCAGGTTCCCATTAACTGGTTAACCATTTGCTGCAACCTTGTGGATATGGCCAGGGCCTCCTGTGGCACCAGTCTACCTTATGTTCTGTCAAAGATGACTCTGGGCTGGACTCCGGGATGAGTCCTGGCCTTTTTGTCCCAAGTTCAGAATATACTCATTACTCAGTCACTCACTGTTCTTCACATATCTGGGCTCACCCCTTCTGCTCACAACGAGCAACCTAGCTTGTAGACCACACCTACCACTGCTGACAGCAGCACAGGGCTACTCTTGTGGGGGAGGGATGGAAGATTCTGCTTTTGCATCCATCAGGACATAATGGTTATAAGGAGTTCGAGATTTGCAACCTGATTGGATTAGGGGTGTTATGCTCATCAGTAGATTCATCCATCGGTGAGTTCATAGCTGAATGTGTTGTTTGGAGGTGGGGCCTGGTTAGAGGTGGGTCACTAAAACTGCTGGAGTAGTGCTGAGTTCTAGAGATACAATGAAGAGGACAAAAAGTGCTTAACAACCTAGTGTTCCAGAAGCCTTAGTCTGTAGCCCACATATCCCTGGGATTTGTTCTTGGAGTCCCCTGTGATCCAGATTGGGGTAAAAAATTAATAGAAAACTAAGAATATCTAGTTCTAACTTAAATACAACTTCCATTATTTAATCACATTACTCTCTGATGCTCTCATTTCACATGATATAGAAAATGTGCATGACTGCAATTCTTAGAAGTTTGTTGATGATCATGTCACATGTGTCAAATCATAGCACACCACAGAAAAGAGAAAAGGAAAGAAATTAAAACCTCACTTCATCACGTGGAATTGCGAAAGACCAAGGGTTTTAAATATGTCATATTGGGTTAGGGTTAGGATTAGGGTTAGGGTTAGGGTTGGGATCAGGCTTACCACCAGTAACCCTGCTACTACTAGTCCAGTCCTGGTTCCTTCCATTCTGGAGACTGTGTTCCTCCCATTCTTTTTTCTCTGAAATCTGTAGCCATGTGACCATTCAAGCTTCTGTGACACATACTAGAGAAGATATCCCACTTGAGACTACGAGGTCCATCTCATTTTGCCTCTGAGCTGGTAGCAGCCTCTCTGGGGCTTCCCACCATCTGCATGTTTCTATTAAGTAGTAGAGACAGAGTTGTCTGGGTATCTTCAGGAATCCCTCTATCAGTGTACTTCAAATTTCAACCATCTAGTCCTTAAACCTCAAGAAGAAATGGGGTCAGGGCTACTGACCACCCTGATATTCAGTGGCCTCTGCCCCTTCCAGCCCACCTCTCCTCAGTCTTAGTGCTGTGGAATCTGAAATCAAATCAAATGGAAGATGCTTTGCATCAAGGAATTGGAAGGAAACCATTTATTACACTAGTGGGCTGATAGAACCAAGTCCAAATCATCAGTAATGAGTCAGCTTTGGGTTTAGTTTAAATACAGTTTGCAAGTAGGGAATACAAGGCAAATGGCAGGTTATTACATGATTGGTTACATGAATTGAATTAAGTCATATATCATCAGACAAGCTAATTCTAAATAGATTTACTTAAAAGGAGTTGTTTATCATAATGTAGGAAAATCCTGCGAATGAGAGGAGGGGGTTCAAGCAGAAGCAAGCAAAGTTAAAGGTTTCCTAGACTGGGTCACTTTGTCCTAAACAAAGTCCTTGAAGCAAGTTGGAAACAATATATATTCTTTAAACTAAGGAAAACACAAGCCGTACATAGTCAAATTGACCCAGCACATTATCAGAAGAAAGGCAGCTGAACTCAGACAGTCAAGGCTGACTAAATTTAGCAGAGTACTTTTGTGACAAACAACAGGAGCACAGGCAGAGGCCACTACTCTGTTTTTAACTTGCTATAATGTGTCTATAAGTCTGCTATTCTATAGCTGTGCCTTTTCTATTTGTATAATTGTACCCTTACATTAGTCCACAGACCAGCACCCAAGATAAGATTCTGTTAATGGTCACTGGACTCTGCTTTCTTCTGAGTTAGAAAACAAATGATCTTCATAAGATGACAGGAATGCTTTGCTCTAACCACACATCATTAAATAAATGTTAAGCAACTAGCATATGCCAGGTACAGTTTTGGAGACCTGGCAGTACACAAAGTAAATGAAGTCCCTGCTTTTACTGTTTGTAGTTGGGAAGTCCCTGAGCTGACAGGACTCAGGTCCATTCCCAACCGTGGATAGTCCTAAATAACCTAGACCTGAGTTAGATGTCAACCAGAATTTAAAACCTTCTAATTATAGGACCACGGCCATGCCTTTCATTTGTCAAACACACTACTATAACCTCAAGATTTAAATTAGATTATTAGTCCTAGAAATATATCTTGTCAGTGCCAAAAGGCTCATTTGTTTCCTTATCAACTTGTTCCATGGCTGTACTTGTGAAAGCCTCAAAAGTGAAAGGAAGAAAAAAACAATGCATAAGTGTTCTGCAGCATCTCAATACTCCGATTTTCACTTCATTCAGGCAAGCACCTATCTGTTTTAGGTTCGCACATAATATAACTTTTCCCTTTAAAAAGGTAATCCTTGGCAGGAAACCTGGTGGGGAACAACTTCCTCCTTGAGAATATGAAGAAATTAAGACACAGAAAGAGAAATAACCCATCCCAGAAAATTATTTCGAGTTGCTATGGGTGCTTCGTCTCCCATTCCCGTGTCAGTGCTCTTCCTACCAATAGATGTAACTCCTCAGAGCAACAAGAAGCTTTAAAGATTCACCCAACCACTTTCTTCCCCACTAGCATGCATCACACCCTCTCCTTAGCCAAGGGATAATCTGGCTATTCAGATACCAACCTGGCCACATAATACACAGAATTCAACCTATTCCCTCTGACAACCTGCATAAAACCATGTGTACAAACAATGCACTTGTCATCTGAGAATCTGACTAATGCTTAAGGATGGTTGTCACACACATGGTCCATCCCACCCCAGGGCAAGTCTATAGAGCTCTAAATTAAATGTTCCCAACCCTCAATCATGTCAAGTCTTTGTCCTTCATATGAAATAGCTGGAAGTCCACCTTCTCGAGTCTTGAGCTAAAGTGCTACGACCAGGTTCTACTGAATTCTGTCCAGCTGATGCATAGGTAAGCTGACAGTTAACCAGCAAAGAGAGCTACTGTGCTAAATGTCCCTCCTGCGCCCCTGTGGGAGCTCAGGTGAGGAGGATGAAACTCATGACTGAAGTAAGTAGCCAATCTTCCCACTGCAGCCATCACTGTCCTCAGGCAGAGAGCTTTAGAGAAATGGTATAGGGGGAGTCTCAAGTTTGTGGCACTACCCTTATCTTGGGACAGTTTTATGCTTCCTTTAGGGGAAAATGTGACTTTTTTAATCAGTTCTCTGAAACAGCTGATGGAGATGATAAACAAAAGAGCACACCATCTGAATTGGAACGTCCCCAAAACTTGCTGAGTCTCATGAAAACAACTAAGGAACATGAAACAACTTACATCCCTACTGGTTTTTATCTCATTCCAACTGACTCCCAAGACTCCTCCCAATTCGAGGAGAAACTAGAAAAGAACTGTCAATCTGACCCAGAACTTTGTTAAATGTACATCTGTAAATCGGTCAGAATTTCCCCATACACTATACCCTAGAAAATATCCAGACTTCAGCCATTCAATTCCACAGACTACTCTGCTTAGAGGCACATGAGGACTGGGCATAAGACAACAAAGAAAGGGAGGAGGTAAATGTGTTTCCCATTACCACCGCCACCCAATTCTGCTTATATCTTCTCAAAGCTCTCTTTTTCTTGGGTCCTTTCCTGCTCAAGGAATGCTGCTGAAAGCTAGCTAGCACTCCTCTGTCTTGTTTATGTCATCAGTTCTTTTTCCCCTAACCCCTCACCCCAAGAGATTCGGGACACTCTTTTGAAGAATCAGGGCTTGAAATCTCCCTACTACCTTCCTCTGAATAGAGCACACGATGTTGCATCAATTTCTTCCCATAGCCTGAACTTGGCAAAAAGCAGATAACATATCTCATCAGCCACATTGATCTCCTAAAGACTTCAAGGATGTTGCTCCTGCTTATCATCTTTTAATCTTATAAAATCTATTCTAGCAATGTCACAAGGACATTGCTGAATATCTTGCATACTCAGAGACAGTTTTTATAGATAGACACTCGGTAGTATAATTCAAATCATGATCCACAAGTGCTCTCCAAAGCTAGGTTCAGGTATTCAAAGGTGTACAACGTACAGTCTCTGTTTGAGGAAATTCAAATTACCATACTAGATAGACAGAAAGACAGCCTGATCAAGGATTCCCTATAATATAGTAAGAGATATAATAGATACAGATTAAATTGCTATCAGAACATAAATAAGAGAACAACTTGCTCTCTGTTAGTGATGGGAGGACACAGAAAGATGAATGTCAAGGGGAAAAAGTCATCATATTACAGTGATACATGAATATATATATTTAGCAGCACAACTCAATAGCTAATCTTAGAAACAGCCTATATGTCCATCAACAGATGAATGAATAAAGATAATATGGCATTTATACACAATGGAGTACTACTCTACCATAAACAAGGATAAAGTTGAGTCATTTGTAGAAAAATGGATGCACCTTCAGAACACGATCTTAAGTGAAATCAATCTGACGTGCGAGTTTAAATATCACATTATTTCTCCTACATTAGAAGCCCAAAATATGAAGAGCAAAATAAAAGATAAAAGGGGCTAGGGAAATATGTCTCTTGCAAAAGGGAAAAGGGCCAAGAGATAGAGTTAGGGGGAGGGAGAAGAGGGAAAGGAGATGAAAAAACAACAAAGAATTAACATGCAACTCCTTATAAGGAATGTAATCATTATGCACTGCAAATACACTGATAGAAAAATAAAACTAAAAAAGAAGTAACTAAGAAGAATCATCTGGGAAATCGTTGATTTCAGGTTCTGGAGCGCTAATGAAAAAGGCCAGAGTAGACCCCTAAATTGAGGGGCTACATCGCTAATTGAAATCACAAAAAGGGGGAACATGAGAAATGTCCTGAGCTCTGACCCCTGCCACCCTAGCACAGGAGCTCGCTAAATCCACCCTAGCAACAATCATAAATCAAATGGTCTTTATACTGACACATGAGAAAGACAGTTGCTGCCATTAAAGGCCTCCTCCAACAGCCCACTGGATACGAGAAGATCACAATCGATAGACTGGATTCTAAGATGCATAGAATTGTCCGTTGCTGGTCTGGCTGACACTGAGAGCTGACAGCATCAGACAGCATCCCAAGAATTATAGAGAGGCATCCTAAAGGTAAGGGACTTTGCCCAAGCCCATGGGTAAGGAATGATTGAGAACTACCTAGCATGAATACTCCATAAAACAAAAGACTGGTGAAAACAGGTGAGACAAAGCAAAGATCAACACAAAGCTAACTGTTGTCAAAACTGCAAGGAGCCTATAATAGAAACGAGGAAGCAAAACAACGCGTTCTCCGTATCATCTCACCCCAGAGGGGGTCTCCCCTAAGAATTGGGGGGATCAAGGTAAAAGCAGCATAGTTTTTGCAACCTAATATTGAAATGGCATTCTATAATTTTCTCAATATTCTATTAATTAAATTAGAAGTGAGTCACTAAGTTTAGCCCATACTCAGAAAAGAAAATTATACAAGGGTAAAAGTGCCAGCAGGCAGGGATTGGAAAGGGTCATCATAGAGGTTGCCTACCATAATAGATGCAAAACTTCTTAACGAAACGGGCATATTGTTAGAACCAATTCAACACAATTCAGGTGACACACTGGCCAGAGAATCCCTGCTTACTACAGGACATCTCATCAACAATGTCAGCCTTGTCCCTCACTCTGTTGCCTCCAACCTACTCCAAACCTTGAGTCCATTCCTATTTGTGTTTCTGTTGATAAAAAGCAACAAAAGTCTTGTAGTTGTTTTGGTGTATATTGAAATTCCTCACAGGTCATACACGTCTGGGACTTGGAATTTAAGTCTATACATCCAGAAGTAAAGGGACAGTTGGGATAAACATTACAATATGAGGAAAATCAACAGTTCCCTAAAAAGCCACTATCTTAAAGGATCCTTCTATGGATTCTTCAATTAAGACTAAGCTCTTCAGACCAGAGAAAATGAGCTTCCTTCCCATTTGACTCAGCTATTCCACTTCTGGGCATATTCCCTGAAGAACTGAAGACATCACACCACAGTGATATATGCGCACCCCTGTTTATAGCAGCACAATTTGTAATAGCCAAATCTTGGAAACAACTCAAATGCCCATCAACAGAGGAATGGATAAAGAAGATGTGGTATTTCTATGTAATGGAGTACTACTCAGCTATAAGGAAGGATCACATAGAGGTTTTTATAGGTAAATGGATGCGACTTGAGACCATATTCATAAATGAAATAAATCAAACCCATACATGTAAACACTGTATCATCTCCCTAGTGTAAGAAACTGAAAGAGTAAATAAGATACAAAATCTTCAATAAATAGTGTGAAAGGGTAAGAAACTGCTCAAAAGGAAAAAACAACTCAGGGAAAAGGAAGAAAGGAACAGGAAAAAAAAGATATAAATATATATATATAATTGTACCACTAAGTGTATTATTTCTTGGAACAAAACAGTTTACATTCGTAGGATTAGATCAATTATGCATGCCTGTATCTGGTAATCTGAGTAACTCCTTTGAAGAAAGCAATACAAAATAACAACCTTTGTTATGTTCCTACACCTTGTTCAGAAAGCCTGTATTGTTAATGTTTTGGACTCTCTGTTACTATTATTTATTTGCCTTTTTTTTTCTTGTTTTTCTTGTGTTTGGTTTTGTTATTCTGCCTAACACAGAAAAGACAGATAAACAGGTATAGGCTGATAGAGGCCTAAAACTATTCCTAAAGAGTTTACAAGAACTGATTTTATTAAAGGTGATGGTATGAACAGCTACTGTAAAGAAGATCAGACATTATGGTAGCCATTACTGATTTATCATTATGTTTTGAAATACAATAATGCTTCTATTCTTTGATATGATCAGTTTTAGTCAGCTCTCTATTATTAGATTGTGGTATATGGGAAGG
>RJWT010041991.1:0-12215 GCA_004365215.1 Cuniculus paca
TGCTGCTGCTCGGGTGACACCCCACACACATGGGGACGTCCATGTTCAGAGCATACATGGAAAGGGCAATGCCTCATGACAAACTTTAAAATATTAAAATCTCATAGATAAATACTGCTGGGATACAAATTTTCCAAACATGCTTGCTCATAGAACACATTTTGCCACATCATTTCATAACGAGTTGCTGAAGATTTTTGAAAAATCTATTTGTAGAAATAATATCTTAGGGCAAAGGAATATTTTTTAAAAATGACATTTCTGACAAAGACTCCTACTGATAAAATAAAATTAAGGTTCCTGTATATTTCTGCATTTTATTTTAGTAAACCATGATTTGAATACTAGCAGAATGAGCTTTTTTGCCCCCTCTTTTCTCTCTCTACCTCTGTACCCGTCTGTTATTCATATTTTAAGAAAACTACTTGGTACATTTCATGTTGGTGTTTTCTACACAGAAAGGACAAAGCTTATACTTATTTTAATGCCTAACATTTAAAGAACGATGATGTACATTTAGAAAAGTATACATATCCTGTGTGTCAAGTTAATTAGTTTCAGAAGGTGAGTACATTTGTGAGAACAGCATCCAAATCAAGTGAGAGCATTCCTACCATTTTAGAGCTCTCCCTCTTCCAGTGGTTACCTGCTCTCACCACGGCCGCCACCACACATTGGTATATCTGTCGAGGTATAATTGGCATCTATCAAACGACGTGTACTTTTTGATGAGTTTTGACATGCATAACGCACACAGTCAAGTTAATGAATATATCTACTATACCTAAAATTGTCTTCTGGCTTTCATTATTCCCTGTCTACGAGCAATAATTGGTCTGTCTTTTGTCATTATTATGTAGTTTGTATTTTCTAGAATTTTATATAAATGGAAACATACATATATCTATCTTCTAGTTTTTAAAAGGAGTCTGATTTGTTTCACTTGATAAAATTATTTTACGATGGTTACATATTAACTGTGCATTGTTAGTTTCTGTAGTTTACTGAGTAGTGTTCAATTGTGTGTTTATTCATCGGTTGATAGACATCTGACTTTTTAACATTCTTTTTAGCCATTACAAATATGAATCCTGTGAACACTTGTGCATAAGATTTTGTGCAGATATAGGTTCTCATTTCACTCTTACAAATATCTAACAGCAATGTAACAGTGTCATGTGGCTAGTGTGTGCTTAATATTTTTATGGACTTGCTTAACATTTCTAATGTGAATGTGCCAGTTTACATTCCCACCATTGTACACGCTATCCCATTTGTTCTGTATTCTCACTAGCAACAGATACGTTGAGTCTAACGACTGTGGTGTGTATGTGTAGTGATACTGTATTGAGATTTTGTTTGTGTTTGTGCGGAACTACTCAGACTGCTACAAGACTCAGGGGCATCTAAGGACACCTGAGGATGTGAACCCTGTTGACTAGTGCAGGTGCACAGTGGGATACAGTTATGTAACCAAGACTTAGCACAGGTAAATATGCATGCGCTGGTTACGGCACTATGTAGGAATGTAAATATGAGATAACAACTTGTATGAGAATCATATGATAAAGATGCAGGTGACCCTGGCTCTTAGGCATTTGTGCTCTTGCTCTCTTGTGCCCTGCTGTGCTCCATGCTGCCTGCTGTCATTGCTGATATTTTGCACATGTACACTTTTTAACCTTGGGACCTCACCAGCAAAAATCTCCCTTGGGCCTTCTGAGCAGGCTGACAGTGTTTCTTTAATAGCATCTTTTCATAAACTTATTGCCATCTGTACCTCTTCTTTGATCAAATTTCTGTTCAAATATCTGGCCTTTTGATTTATTTATTTTTGTTGGGGCTTCAATGCTCTTTTTTCAGTTTTAAGGACAAAAAATTTGATATGGATTTTGCAAGTATTTTTCTTGTTAATTTTGATGAAATGTCAATTGGCATCAGTTGCCCTTCCCTATAGATCATTGCTATTTATGAAAAGCTTAAGAAATAATTTCCAGACTCAAAGGCCCTGAAGTTTTCTCCTATATATTCTTCTAGAATTTGTATAGTTCCAGCTCTTGGATTTAGGACAATGATAATTCTTCAGCTTATATGTAAAATATGATGAGGTAGGATTAAGGCTGGGTTTTTTGTTTGTTTGGGGTGGTTGGTTTGTTTTGTGTATAGCTACTTAATTGTACTTACACTAGCATTTGTAGAAAAGACTTCTTTTCCCCACTGAAATATAATTTTTAATATTATCTTAATTATTACAGTTTCACAAAGATTTCTTGAAATCAGGAAATGAAGTAGGATATATCATTTGACTTTATTCTTTTTCAAAGCTGATTTAACTCTTTGAGTTTCTTTGCATTGACATACAAGTTTTAGGATTAGCTCGTCAAGCCTTACAAAAGTGTCTACAGAAGTTGTCTTCAATCTGGAGAACTTTGGGAGAATAAAGATCTTTAAAATATTGAGTCCTCTGATTTACATACCCAGTACATTTCTCTATGCATTAAATCTGCCTGAATGCAGTGCAGCATACTTTTCCAGGCTGGAGTGCAGAAGTTTTATGCAGATTTTAATCAACTATATCTCAAAATATTTTATATTTTGATGCAATTTTAAATATTTTTAAATTTGAAATTCTTATTGTTCATTGAAAGTACTACCTAAATTAATTTTGCCTGTTTCACAAATCACATTCTATCCTGAAACATTAAAGAACTAGTTACCAGTACCTGAATAGTCATTTATGCTATTATAGTATTTTTAAAAATATATTACTAAGTAAAACAAAAACCTACTTTTAGAGACAACTTGCAAATCATTGCTTAGATTTACACATTCATATTTTCACCTATTTATGTTTTCCCATGGAAGTTTATGACGAAGGAAAAGTTTCAAATGTTCTTCGAAGGTTTTAAAAAACTTAAGCTCAGCAGTATAGAGAATTTCAGTTAAAAGAAAGTTCAAGAAATAGACTCATACTTTAACTTTGGACTTAAATTTTCTGCTGGTTCAAACCAAACCATTCATACTATACATTATAGAGTAAAATGAGTCCACTATGGATGAAAAGTCTTCCCAATCACCACTGCAAATATCTTAGCAAAATCTAACAATTTTACCTGATCTAGAGAGTCCTACCACAAATGTTTAACAATATTGGCCAATAAATACTTTTCCAAATCTCCTTCCCTTACACACACACACACACACACACACACACACCTGCACCCTGCACCAAGGAAAGGCCTTGTAAGCACACACTGAGAAAGTGACAATCTGTAAGCTATGAAGACAGCCTTTACCAGACCTAGATTTTGTGGGCACCCTGATCTTGGATTTATAGCCTTCAGAACTGTGGAAAAATAATCTATTGCTATTTAAGCCATTAACCAGTTTGTGATATTTTGTTATGGCAGCCTGAGCAAACTAATGAGCAAGCCAAATTTAATCACATTTTTATAGCTTTATACAGTAGTTGTTTAATTTGCTTCATGAAGAGGATTTCCTGATTAATGTGGAAGATTCAGGAATCATTTATAGGTAGTCCATTCTGATTAGTCTGATGTTTTCTTCACAATTTACTGATGGTGTGGTTATTACTACCACAGAGCCATCAAACTGCAACTCATTAAACAGTTTATAAAATAACATCTCTTTCCAAAATGTGAAAATATATAATTCTCCTAAGAAGAGGCATTGTTGCATTAAAAAGTTATTTAGTTATAGTGAGTGTCAAATAGTTGTAGGTTTAAGGAAAACAGAACAAATATTATTTAATGAATGATTTTAATATATTTTTTCTGAGTATTTAGGTATCTGAATTAATAGGTGTTTTTCAAGTGTTTGTAATATTTCATTTGTAGCTTTATTTACTAATACATTCAATATTACAGTTTTTATGAGGAAGATAAACAATAAAGATTAGCCTCATGGAAATTCTTTAATATTTCTCATAATTTAATTTGTTAATCCTTCCCATGTAAAGTTTCTGACTGATTTGTCTATGCAATGCTTTAAGTCTAATGTCTCCAGTCATTAGTGAAGAAAACTGTAGTGTGACCTGGTCTCAAATATCTATCAAGTCACTGTAACTGTGAGTTGACCCCATTGACTTGGAATCCCAGCAAGTCAGATACTTGTCCTAGGATCCATGTTGATCAAGAATCTAAAATGTAATGTTTGACAAAATGAGTGTTCTCTTTTCTTCTCTTTTCTTTTTGTTCCTTTATTATCGTTTCTTTTCTCTAGAAAATGAATCTATACTACTTGCAGTTAAAAGAGTAACTCATTTGATTTTTTTCTAAACAATACTAGTCCATAATAGAAAATTGATTAAAAGAAAATTATTTGAAGTTCTAAAAGTTCTAATAAAAATTAGGACAGTTTATTTTCTCCTAGGCTTTTTAATGTTCATTTTCTGGAAAATTAAATTAATGATAAATTAATTCACATTTTAGAAGGAAATATAAAAATGTGGCTCTTGTGTTCTCTACACTAAATTTATCTCCATGAAAACAAGAAAGAAACAAGCAAACCAAAGTTTCATGTCTTTGGATCATATTATGTGAATTACAAATACAAAAAAATGCCTTGGATCAGACTAAAACTTCTTTTTTAAATTTTTAAACAATAACACTTTAAATAGTTCTTTGGAAAAAATAACTTTTTTCCCTGGAATTCAATACTTCCCCCAACCCTGCCCCTTGCTTATTGACTGTGCGCCAAATTAAAACACAGTTACAGGAAAATAAACATACAGATAAGAAGTATATTTAGGTAATTGTGAAGTTCTCAACCTTCCAGATGTTTGGCATTCTGTAAAGAACATATTACATGACTTGATTTTTCACTTTATATCTGTATATTTTGCTACTAGACATTTTCTCTTGGAGGTTTATATGAAACATTCATTTCTTGTCACGATTCTTTAGAATGCAAAAGATTTTAACACAACAGCAATAAAACAAATTATATATCTTTCACATATCTGTCAAGTTAAAGCTAAAAAGATGTTTGAAAATAAATATTTGAATAGATTTATAGTAAGTATTTTGTCTTTTTACAGCTATACAAGATATGAATGACATTAGTTTATGCTTAGATTGACAATTGAAAAATGATGTAATATTAAAATTTTTTTTTATTCTGTTGGCTGTTCCTTGTGGAATTTTTCATAACATTATGCGTTGACTTAGAAAGGGATGCAGTACTAAAAAATCTAGCTCAGCTGCTACAAAATAAAATACACTGGGGACAATAGCAATGAATTAAGTGGGCAGGCAATAGGTACTCTTAGTCTTGGAGATTCATCAAGGGAATGCAAACCTTTAAAAAATTATGTGTTGTGGGGACATGTTTTTCAAGGCTGTGACATATGTCTATAATCCCAGTTCTTAGGCTGAGGATAAAGGATCACAAATTAGAGCCCTCCTTGGGCAACCTAGAGAGACCCTGTCTCAAAAGTTCAAAAAATGGGAGAGCTAGGAATGCAACTGTATGGTAAAGTACCCCTTGGTTCAATCTCCAGTATAACCAAAACCAAAATTACAAAATTTCAGTTAGAGAGAAAAAATAAATTTAATAGGTCAGTTTTGCAACATGATGACTACAGTTAACAATACATTGTATTCCTGAAAAATACTAAGAAAATGTATGTATTTTCATCACAAAATTATTACTCTCTGAGGTAATGTATATGTTAATTAACTAGATGTAGTCACTTCACAGTGTGTATGTATTTCAAAACATTTGTAGAATACTTATGGAACACATTTCATTTGCTAGTTTTTAAAAAATAATTTTCAAAGTTAAGAAAAGGACAGCAAGAGCCTAAAGAAACATGCCTGTTAACTGAATTTTGCTCAATACCTATTCAGTTTTAAACTTGATTTTAGTCTAATTCCTCTAACGCCCATCTCTTATGGAAAAAAATCTGAAGTCTAGTTAATAAAACAAGAGTACAGCTAATATGAAATGTATTCTGATCCTTAATCCAGTGTTCCATGCACTCTCATTACCTTTCTACATGCTGTTCATCATATATTCATACATTCACCTGCAAATTCTCTTATAGAAAGATTGGATTACCAGTACCCTTTAAGGGAACTCTGCTTTTTTCTTTTTTTGTAGCACCGGGTATCAAACTCACAACCTCACACTTGCCAGGTAAGTGCTTAGGCCGCTGAGCTAAATCCCCAGCCCGTGGATTACCAGTACCCTTAAAAAACATAGATAAGAGTTAGATAGTTTAGCTTTAACTATTTTTTAAAGACCATGTTGATTTCTTGTAATACAATTATTGCAAGCAAGGGTTTTGATATTTGAATCAATTTGAGCACCAACCCCATCATTTAAAAGTTGTGTGACAATAGGACAATGACTCAGTTAACCACTGTGACCCTCAACATTTGTAATATAAGAAGCCAAGAACACTCTTCACTATGAGAAGTAAATGAGGTCCATGAATACTGAATGTGCAATAAGTATTGCTTTTGTTACAAAAAAAGAAATCAGTACAGAATTGTTCCAGGAATTAGTAATTATCTGTATATTTGTTACATAACATATCTTCCCTATTTATTTCACAATTAGTAGATTCACTTACTCATGTATTCTTTAACAAATGTTTATGCAACATTTAATATGTTAGAAAGTTTTCTAGGCACTAGGCTTATAATGTAAGAAGAAACACAAAATATATGTCATAGTAAGGTGTCCAGTTCAGTGGAAGAAATATAACAAATTACATGGAAACATCCATGCAAAGACTTAATGTAGTGGTTCATGTTCTGGTGAAATTATTTGGGATGTTCACTCCAGCTCAGGGGTATAAGAGACATATATTCCTTCTGGTGGTAACAGCTTAGACTATTAAACAGTTTGAAAGGGTCCCAGTGATGTTGTAGCTGAGGAAGAAGGGATGAGCTGTCAAAATTATGGTCAGAGAGGGAATTAGAGACCAGCTTACCGAGGGTTGCAAGACATGATGATCTACTTCTACATTTTTCAAAATATAATAGGAATGTACTAGAAGATTCTGAATAGCAAAATGTCTTGATCTAATTTCTATTTTAAACTCATAAGCTCTGACAACTTCAAGTCAGATTGTAGATAGGATGCAAAGAGCAAGCGTCCCAATCCTCGCAGTTGAAGAAAAAGATGATGGCAGTGAGACATGTTAGAATTCAGGATTTTGAAATTATAGCCAACTGGATTTTCTGATGAGTTAGAAGAATGCCAGTGAAAGTGAGGTGTGAAAGAGTCCTCTTGCAAGTGGTAGGGACACATAAATTGGATCAAGATTGGAGAGCTAAAGGGCAAATCAGGAATTCTGTTGTAGCTATGTTACCTTGAAATGCATGTTGGGCACCTCAGGGAAGATACAGGATGGTCAGAGTTCAGGGCAGTAATGGACTGGAGATTTCCTAGGAAGGCGTCAGAACATGGGATGGTTGTAGTTGTCTAAGGAGCAAGTATAGAGAGAGTAAAGTGAGGCTGAGCCCTGAGCCCTGGCAAATGACAAAACTGTTAGGTTTGGAGAAGAGAATTAAGGACACAATCTGTTTTTTCTCAAACAAAATGAATTATGTAATTTTAGCTCTTTGCTCTTCCTTATTTTATTAGTTATTTTATAGTAATTAGAATGTTCTAACATTGTGTTAGATTTTTTTCATCATTATCGTGGGCCTGTAAGTTGTCAAATAAGAACTCAGTGAAATCTGTTTTAAAACACATATTCTACAATGTGCACGGAATTTTCTGATGAAAGTAGATAGGACAATAGTCATTTTCTGACCACCCTATTTTATTTCCATAATCCATTGGGAAGAAATCAAGCTAATTACATAACAGTTATTGTGGAAAACAATACAAAATGAAACGTACTTAGGGGGATAATTTAAATCATGATCCTCAGATGATATCTTTCAGTGAAATGAATATTTCCCATGAGGAGGTGAATGTCTTCAGTAGCAGAATGAAAATGCATATTAATATTAATAGCTGGCACCCGTGGAAACATTCTCTCCTTGGGAAAATATCCGGATAAAGTTCCATGGAGTGAAATATAAGACCTTGAGAAGCGGGTTTAGAGAAAGTCTGGAAGCAGAAAATACAGCAGAAGCCTCCTGCATTAGAAATGCAGACACAGGAAGTGGAAAATTAAAATAGAGTATGAAACATGATGATGTTGCTCAAGAAACAGCTGAGTCTCATGATCGTTGTTAACTTATTACTTCTGGAGTAATTTAAACTCTGTTTAAACTCTGAGACTTCATCAAATTCAATACTTTTTTAAGAGCGTTTGTTTGTGTTTGTGTCTCAATGTGTTTACATGTGTTTTTAAACAAAGCAAAGTGCTGAGGTTAACTTCAGGACAGATAATAACAAATTCAAAATCTGGCTGGAAGATAAGAAATCAGCGGGGTTAGAAGTAGGAGCCAGGAATCACCAGTAGGCTACTTTCTCTTCTACCTTCTACGTAATGGTGAAGTTTTAACCAGCTAGAGACTGTGGGCTGGAAGTTAAAATCAATCTTGAGTTGAATTTTTCAGAGCCAAGGGTAATGTGTAGACATCTCTTGCATTCTTTTGACCCTGGTTGATGGCTCTAACTGGAGGTCACAGCCCTCAGTCTTGAGCAGCTGATCAAATCCAAATCCCCCTTATGGCCTCTCGGGTTCTAGGCCACCATGTACCTGAAATAATCAAGCCAGGGTCAGGATCAAACAACACAGTCTCTATGTCGTGGAGACCACAAAATTATTCGAATGAATCAACTCACAGAGACCCCAGCCATCCTAGCTTAAACCCACTCATCACACAGATGCAGCCCCAACCAGCTTCAACTTGCCATTATCTTATCTTCCAATGCAAACTTTGATATGTGGAATTTACTTCAAAAACTAAAACATACATACAAATTTCCAATTATATGTAAGACATTAACATGGCAACCCTAAATAGCACATTTTTCAGTTGACTGCATTAGATCAAGACAAAGAAATTATTGGAAATGTAGATTCTGATGTTCCATTCTAGACCTACTAAATCAGAATCTGTCAAGTTTACGAAATGTTAAGTTTTCAGTTGATTGCAGTGCACACGCTGCTTGTAAGTCTTAGATCTACTGGCTGCTACTGTGTTACATAGGGAAAGAGTTATTTAACTTTCTTTGAGATTCAATGTCCCTATTTGTAACATGAGAATAGCTTGCCAGATTAGTGTGACAAAATAAGTGTAAAAAATTGCCTGAAAAATAGTAACTATTTTTATTTAAGAGAGGAAACTACCGGAAAAATGTGTTTAACAAGGGTCAGAAGTAGCAGACATTTAGAGTTTGAAATTGGAAGAAAGAAAGAAGTAAATATTTCAATAGTAAAAGGTCAGTGTAGCACAGATATATTTAACAACCATTGTGCTCTAAAAATCTATTTTAGAGGACAAAAATCTACTATTTATAGCCAGGCATGGTGGCTCACACCTGTAATTCCAGCACTCGTGGATCTAGCTCAGTAGCCTAAGTGCCTGCTTTGTAAGCACAAGGTCATGAGTTCAATTCCTGGTGCCGCAAAAAAAAAAAATCTATTTACAAATTTACAGAAGTTTAGTTCATGTGTAAGATACTTCTGTGACATAAATGTTTATTCATTCAATTAGTAAATGTTCATGCAGGAGCTACCTAAATGCTTTATTTCAGTCGCTCCATGGGTAGTCTGGATAGTTTCCTGCTGGATGGTCTGCTTTTCAATGCCTGTGTAGGAGTTGTTGGTGTTTACCAAAATGATTTTGATACATTCATAACAAATTTTCTCTATCACATGTTCTCACAAATTTACTTTCCTTTGAAGTCTTTGATCCTTAAAAAAGCTCATTGCACAATTAAGGAATGCCAAGTTTCAAAGACAAAGTAATTACTATGCAAGTTTTAGATAAAGATTTTCCACTTGGAAGCCATGAGAGCGATGGGTAATGAAAATGTTTTCAAACATGTATACACAGGAGTGCTCCATTGTGTGGCACGTTATACATAACTTTAAGTTTTCTATACTCTCTCATGTAACTATAAATGGGTCAAAGGAGGAATTATATTTTTCACTATATTTTTGAAATAGTGGCACTCAACTTTTCTTGATATTAAAAACAGTTTAACATTAGCAATAGACTGAAGCTATGATATTCTGTTTACAATTAATCATGTTGCTCTAAAGTCCAGATTACTGCCAGTATTGCCTTATTAGTCCTTCCCTATTGCAAAAATTACAAGGAAAGATAAGAAGTTAAAGTGTCATTTGAAACTATTATTTTTACCTTATTCACTATTAAATGGTTGGATGATATTGAACTAACAATTAGCCTCTCTGAGTTTACTTATTCATTCATAGAATTTAAAATTACATTATTCGCCCTGCAGATATGTCTTGATGCTTATATCAAATAGATGTGTATGGAGACTAATTTTTAAACTTTCAAGCAAAGTACATTTACTACTGTTTCTCAGCACTCTGGGAGACTGAAACATAAGGATTGTAAGGCTGGAACACTAAACCTTCAGCAAGAAGGGGATATCCTGTAGCTCAGGGTGAAGGCCCTATGTTCAGTCCATAGTACTACAAGAACTAGAGTGAAATAAAATGAAAGCTATTAGAATTATACTCAGAGTGTTTGGCTGGACTGCCTTTTATTATATTTTTATCACTTCCATTTAGACTCAAAGTAATCCTGGGTTCTCTTTCTCACTGTGCTTCTGCCCATAGCCACATACCACCAGAGAGCTTATAGATCACTGCCATTCTTCACTCCATAGGAACAGAAATCACCAAAGGGAAAGTGATGATTTTACCCTCCCAGTCCAGCTTCCTCCTTGGGAAATGTAATGAAGGACTGAGTTCCTTACACACCCAGCAGGCAGAGGTTCTGGGAGGTTGGCAAGAACTGTTTTCAGTTATTGCACTTGGATTTTTCCCAAGCCCAATGAGTGCAGTCCAACCTTGAATTAGGAGATCTACATTCTAATTTTAGCCCACCACAGACAAAGCAATTTTCTTCTTGTTATTTAAATTCTCTCTATTCTCCAGCAGACTTCAAGCAAAGATGCTCATCGTATTCCTGGCCTGTCTCACAGAGGCCTTATGAAAAAATTTTCTTGTGAACATAGACTGCTGTGAAATTATTAGTGACAGATTGATTTTCCTCTTAGGAGCACAGATACTGGAGTTTAAGGCTCAAGACTGTGTCTGAATCCCGAAGCGTAATGTTGGTATACAGAAAGCAATGATCTGTTTCTCGCACAATGACACTTTCCTGTGATCCCTTTATTACGTTACTAAAAATAGAAATGAAGTATCCAGCAATTGTAAAGGCATCATTTTTCTGCCTTTTTTTTCTTCACAAAAAGTGTTCTATTTCCAAAGTCTCATTTTCTGAAGTGTATCAGTTCACAGAAACTCTGTCTGAGGACAGGTGTCCTCATGCAGACCTAAGTGACATACTGATACAATTGCATTTCTTTTTACACAAGTCATCTCATGTTTTCCTTTATTGGCAAGATCATCAAAGTTGGAGAGACGAAGTAGAGCAGCGTGATTGCATTACTCTCAGTGAAAATGGTATATGCGTTTCTGCTTAATGACAGAATCATAAATAGGCACTCTTAACTATTCTTTCAAATATGAAACCCATTTGCAGAGTCCTTCTTTGGTGCTGGCAAACCAAAAACATCTAAACATGATTCCTGTCCTTTATCAGTTAACAAATAAAATAATTTTAGTCAATTATTTTATGTCCCTAGAATCTAGTCTGATGACCTTGAATAGGAGGTAGATTTTCATAGATTAATTAGGTCCCTGTCTCTAATACTACTGTGAATAAAGATTAGAAGCGAAGAACAGACTGAAAATAATGCATTCTTAAACTCAAACATATTGTTGCTGACTATAGAGACTACAACAAACTAAGGGGACCTTGGCTTACACAAAAAGCCCCACAAACTCTGATTAACACTGTTGTTAGTGTTGCAACGGTTGCTATTTTATAGGCATTATTTCATATGTAGGTATGAATAAAATACAGACAAAATGAATCTACATAATTCTGAAAAAAAATTCCTTTAAAAGCAATAAAGCAGTAAGGTTAGCAGATATACAGGATCAAATATACAAAAAGCAAAGTGCATTTTTAATGATGATGAAAAAAGTCTTATTTTCCTAGGAGACATTATCATCT
>RJWT010041992.1:0-12214 GCA_004365215.1 Cuniculus paca
CACTATGCCGTTCAGACTGGCCTTGAGCTCACTTTGTAGCCCAGGCTGGTCTCGAACTCACAACGGATCCTCTTGTCTGAGCCTCCCGAGTGCTGGGATATCAGGCGTGAGCCACCACGCCCGGCTTGTTTGAAGAATTTTTTAGAGGTTTAGTTTCACAGCAAAATTGTGCAAGAGGTGTAGGAATTTCCCATGTACTTTGCCTCCCAACTATATGCATTGCCACCTCTATGACCAACAGCCTCTATCAGAGTGGTACATTGTTAAAATTTAGGAGTTTACATTGACATCATCCTTGCTCATCAAAATCTGCAGGAGTTTCTTTTTAGGGTGATGAAAATGTTCCAAAATGAAACTGTGGGGATGGTTGTACAACTCTTTGAAAGTACCATTGATTTATAACCTTTAAGCAGGCAAAGTGTATGGTATATGAATTGTATTCCATAAATCTGGTATCAAAAAATTTAGTAAGATAGCTGGGTGTCGTGGCACACACCTGTAATCCCCATGCTTGGGAGGCTGAGGCAGGAAGGTCGCCAAGAATTTGAGGCCAGCCTGGGTTACATAGTGAGATCAGGACCAATCTGAACTACATAGTGAGACTTTGTCTCAAAAAAAATTTTTTTTAGGAAGGCAATTAGGGAAATTTGAAAGGATACCATTGGCTCTCCTATTTATGGATCTGACATCTGTGGATTCAACCATAAATCAGTAATATTCAGAAATAAAATGTGTCAGGCTAGCTGTGGTGGCACATGCCTGTAATCCCAGCACTGATGAGGCAGGAGACTCACTAGTTCAAGCCCAGCCTAGGCAAATCAGTGATTTAGTGAGACCCACTTTTAAAATAAAAAGTGCTGCAGATGTAGCTCAGTGTAAAGGCCCTAGGTTCATTCTCTAGCACTACCCGCCCCCACACCCAAAGTGTCTCTATTAAACATACGGACTTTTTTTTGGTCATAGTGAACACATACTTTTTTCTTACCATTATATTCTAGACAGTACCATGGAATGATGATTTACACAGGATTTACATTGTATTAGCAATGTAATCTGCAGATGATTTAAAGTATACAGGAGACTGAGTGTAGGTTATATACAAACACTGCTGTTTTATATAAGGAGGTTAAGTATTCCAGTTTGGTATCTCCAGGGGGCCTTGGAGCCAATCCCCAAGGGACACCAAGGAAGGGCTGTACTTGGTGTTGTGGTTTTTTTTTTTTTTTGCGGCACAGGGGATTGAACTCACAACCTAGCACTTGCCAGGCAGGTGCTTAGGGCGCTGAGCTAAGTCCCTAGCCCTTGTCTTTTTGAGACAGAGTCTTGCTACGCCATTCAGGCTGGCCTTGAGCTCACTTTGTAGCCCAGGTTGGTCTTGACCTCACAACAATCCTCCGGTCTCAGCCTCCTGTGTGCTGGGATTACAGGCATATGCCACCAGGCCTGTCGTGGAATTAATTTTTAAGATGTGATGATGGTATTGAGGTTAATTTATTTTAAAAAAATAGATTGAAAAAACCTATCATTTAGAAATACTAAAATATTTGTGGATGAAACAATTTAAAGACTATTGTCTTGACCCCACGTCATCCCCAGAAGTTCATGTATCTATCTGTCCACTACCTCTGTAAACTCCAAGTGATCTGTTTTCCTTCTTTTCAATTTGGTTCCTGCCATTTTTTCCAAAACCCATTCTAAGTTGGCTTTCTTCTTCACTACTCAGTGTTAAAACCTAGTCCACCAGCAATCAACCCAGTTGCTTGTCCTCATTACCCCCATTTGAATTTTTTCCTATTCTTATTTTAGTGACTTAGACACCTCTCCAAAATTTTTTCTATATGTTAATATCCACACGATCTCATGACCTTAAATATTGCCTATAGGCTGATGTCTCCCAAATTTACAACTCTAGTCTGGACTTCCTCTCTGAATTATAAACTTCTACGTCCAGCTACCTTCTTGGTTTCGGCATGTACCAATTTAATATGCTCCTCAACGTAACAGATCAAAAACTGAATTTATCTTCTCTCATCCCCAACCTGCTTGTCCATCTTTCCTGTTTCAATAAATGGCAACTGTATTCTTCAAGTTGAAAAAAAAAAGTCGGAGTCTCCTTAAACTCCCCTCATTTTCTTTAAACTGCCATCAAAGCCTGCATGCAATATTGTTTGAATATATCCAGATACCTTACTCTTTCATTGCTTGCACTTTTCTCAAGACAAAGTGTTTCTTTAAAAATTTAAGTTGGGGATAGCCAGGAGTGGTGGTGCACGCCTGTAATCCCAGCACTCAGGAGGCTGAGGCAGGAGGATCTTAGCAAGTTCAAGACCAGCCTGGGCTACAAGTTCAAGGCCAGCTTGAGCTCATACTGAGACCCTGTCTTAAAAAGTCAAAAAAAAAAAAAAGAAAAGAAAAATTTAAGATGGGGGTTCGGGGTGTAGCTCAGCAACAGGGTGCAGGCTCAGCATGCTTAAGCCCCTGGGTTCAGTTCCTAGCAACACATACACACACAATCACATCAAATTATATTATTCTCTAGTCAAAACCTTTGAACAGCTTCCCATCTTACTCAGTAAAATTCGAACTCCCCACAGTATTTGGTATCCTGTTTCCTCTGACCTCATTTCCTACTTTTACTTTCTTCTACTCTGTATCTGCCACTCTGGCCTCCTTTCTGTTCTTAGACTATATTAGGTGTGCTCCTATCTCAGAAGTTTCTGCACTTACTATTCTTTCTCCCTAAATTCTTTCTTTCCTGACATGGTACATTAATTAGCCTCTCATCTCCTTCAGATCTTTGTAAAATTTGCTTCTCAGTAGGGTCTTTCTGGTATAAACAAAAATCTCTCTTTTGAATTTTTTTGATATGTTTGCAGTACATAATGATTACATTCCTTGTGGGGAATTAGTACATATACACAACATATTTTAATTCCTTTTTTTTCTTTTTGTGGCACCAGGGATTGAACTCACGACCTTGTGCTTGCCAGGCAGGCACTTAGGCCACTGAGCTAGATCCCCAGCCCTGGTGTTTTTGACAGGGTCTCACTATGCCATTCAGGCTGGCCTTGAGCTCACTTTGTAGCCCAGACTGGTCTCGAACTCGCAACGATCCGCCTGTCTCAGCCTCCCAAGTGCTGGGATTACAGGTGTGAGCCACCACGCCCGGCTTTTAATTCTTTTTTTAGTCCCCTTCTCAGACCCTTCTACCCTTGAAAAAGTCTTTTTCCTCATCCTCAGCACCGCTTATTTTTGCAGTACTGCATTATGTTTTCTTGCAAACGCTCATCCTACCTTTCATATTATATAGTTTGCTCATTACTTTTTTAAAAATATCTCCTCAATGAAGCCATAGGGTTTTTTTTTTTTTTGCTGCTTTGCTAAGTGTAAGAATGTGTTTATTGTGCACTTATTATTGCATTCTCTAATTTGTCATTTAACTAGTACTAGCTTCATGAGCTGGGTGTGGTGGCTCACGCCTGTAATCCCAGCACTCGGGAGGCTGAGACAGGCGGATCGTTGTGAGTTCGAGACCAGCCTGGGCTACAAAGTGAACTCAAGGCCAGCCTGAATGGCATAGTGAGACCCTGTCTCAAAAACACAAGGGCCTGGAATCTAGCTCAGCGGCCTAAGCGCCTGCCTGGCAAGCACAAGGTTGTGAGTTCAATCCCTGGTGCCGCAAAAACAAACAAACAAACAAACAAAACAAAACAAACTAGTACTAGCTTCACAGGAGCTTCGACATGCATCCCTGAGAAAGACAATACTAAACAGAAACACTGTCCATTCTTCTTATCAAGTCTTACTTTCCACTCTTCCATAGTGTTTTTCTTTTTTTCACTTGAGGTATACTACTCTTCACATTCACTGTACTCCTTCCCAGTACACCACTCCCTCCTGAAATTTTACCACTGGTGTTTCTTCTTTGGAATTATTACCCATCTATTTAAAAAACAAAACTAAACTTAAAACTGCTTTTACTTTCCTCCCTGAGATGTTACCTATTCGGGATTTACCAGTCTTCCATGTCATTTCTGCTCCTTCAATCCATAGTTCTACCTTTTCTGCACTACACAGAAGGGCCTACGCACGGCTTGTTTTTGAGCTTAGGCCCTAGAACCACAACTCCTAAGTCCCTGAATATGAGAGCACATTACCTTACAGTTCTGCACCCTCTCGCAGTACATACACATTGCAGCAGCAGGGAGTCTGGCAGTGACATCCTCTAAAACTCCAGTGCATAGAAGCCAACCCACAGTTTTAAAAGACATTTATTGTGTTTTTTATAAAAGTAATATATACACATTGTAGACCATTCAGGAAACAGAAGCTGGAGTAAGAAAATAACGATCACCCATAATTATCTTTGAGAATTAACCGGAAGTGGTTTTCTTTAAATGCTTATATTTATTTTTTATTAGTACATTTGCGGTACCTGATTACACTCCTCATGGAGAGGTGGCATATGTACACATCTCCCCCCTCTCCTCATTCTCCTCTCCCTCCATCTGTTGGTCCCTTTCCTTTTGAAAAGGTCTATTTTCCATTATCTATCTTTTCTATGCTCTTTATAGTTGGGTTTTTCATATAACAACAACTATGCGATATTTAAGCGTGTGTCTGGCATATTTCATTTAACATTAGCCAGCCCACACTGTTTGGTTTTTGTTTTCTTTGTTTTTTGCGGCACCAGGGACTGAACTCACGCCCTTGTACTTGCCAGGCAGGCGCTTAGGCCACTGAGCTAGATCCCCGGCCCTTGTGTTTTTGAGACAGGGTCTCGCTATGCAGTTCAGACCGGCCTTGAGCTCACTTTGTAGCCCAGGCTGGTCTCGAACTCGCAGTGATCCTCCTGTCTCAGCCTCCGAGTGCTGGGATTACAGGCGTGCGCCATTAGGCCCCAGCCCACACTCTTAAAGGGTACTTTTCACGAAACAGTTTATAATCGTAATAAAAATTCTTTCAAAGTCTATTTACCGGCGAGCACAGGGGTTTGACGCGGCGAGACAGGATCCTTGAAGGAAGCCGTATAATTTGCAGTTTTCTACCCTTCAACACACTTTCATAAATCATCCGAAGGCAACGCGTGAGGGAGGACAGAGCAGCATCTGGCTGGCCGACTCGAGGGCTGTCGAACTCCCCACTGGGACGGGCCACACCCTCAAAAGGGAAAGAACGACAAAAAGTTGTGTTCTGGTAAAAATCTCCGCGCCGGCTCCCGGAGCAAAAGGAAAATAGTCACTGCCTCCTACGGGAAGCCGAAGAGCACAATTTCCTTCGTCGAAGTTGCCCAGTAGAGAGCGGGCGCCGGTAACCCAGAAGTGAAAGACAGTTTCCTTTCAGGTATTAGACCCCTGGCCAAAGGAAGTTCCAGCCGGACGACTTTTAACCACACACTCCTGCCTCCTCTCTAGCTCTTCCTATTACATGGACGACTCTTTCGAGCGCTGTCTTGTTTAGATTCAACTTTTGACTAGCCCAACTCCCAAGGGGCTTAACATTGTCACCATTTCCTTAAAGAATCTTTAAAATACGGGTCCCCATTAGGGTCAATTATCGCTCTCCGTGGGGCAAAAGCTCGTGGGTCCGACGCTCCCGAAGCCCAACGCAGCCAGGCCGGCGCCTGCGCAGGGCGGCACCATAGAGAGGCAGCCACCTCTCTGGTCTCGGTTTACAGTCTCTATGGTCTAGCCCGGTCGGTGGCGGTAAGAGGAAAAAGGGAGACTGCACTGCGCAGGCGCCGTGGGCTTTTCTCGCTCTTTTTTCAATCCCCGCACCAAGCGCACAACCTCATTGGGGTGGAGGAGAAGGCGGCGGCTGCCCGGTCCGCAGCGGTAACAGTCGCGAATAATAGGCTGTAAGTACCGTATTAGGCTAAGGGGACTTAGACCCGAGTCCTCCCGAGGCCCCTGGTCGCTCCCTCGCGGTGGCGGGCGCCCGCTCTGGGTGGGGGCAAGGTCCGGCGCTGTCATCCGCTCCTGCGTGCACTTTGGGGGAGGGGGCGGCACAGAGGTGGGACCCGGCTGAGGCGCGGGGTGAGAGGTTGTTTATCTGACCTGCGCGTCTCTAATCCCAGGCTGCTTTGCACCGGAGCGGGCAGCTGTGGGGTCACCGGGGCTTTGTGTGCCTCTTGCCTTTTCCCTCTCCCGGACCCCACCCCGGGCCCCCTTCTGACCCCGAGGCTCCCGGGCCGGGTGGAAAAGCCCACGAAGCTCAGGACGCGTTTGAAAGGAGTCGGGGACTGCGAGGGGAGGGGGCTAAGGAAAGAAATCCGCAACTAGTCTTCGGCGAGTGATGGGTGTGGAGAAAGATCCGGAGGGAAGGGGTGCCGGGGAGGCGGGCGGCCGGCCGGGGCTCGCACCCGGGCCAGACAAAAGCTGAGCGAGCGGCGCCGAGGGGAGCGGCCGTCCGGGTGGGATGCACGGGGCCCCCCTTGGTCCCTGGGGGCCCTCAGAGAGCTTCTTTCCAAAGCTGGGAAAGCGGACAAGTGCTGAGTTAAGCCCGTGCAGCCTCCTCAACTTGCCTTTGTTGTTCTTCGGTATTGGCAGACGCTCTGACGAAGATGAGTGTGTGATCTTGCACGTTAGCCTGGTTGGCTACAATGAAGCTAATCGAATTTTGCTTTCCGATTTTCCGAGCCGCTCGGATGAGAATGGGGTTTTCCAGAGTCTAACTTATTACATAATATTAAAAGAAATAGTTGTGCTTATTTCTGAAATAAAAAAAAAAAAAACAGTGAGGTGGAAGCTTTAAACGTGTTGCATCGAGGTGCATTTCTGTATAGTGGTGTTTCTTCGTTAATTGCTGACGTATTTGTAGCACCTGTGAACTCTCTAAAACATGATACTGTAATGTGTAGTTCTGGCAATGGGAACTTTGGATTCTTCAGGCCTTTGGGAAGCAGTGATGCAGAAGGGTCAAAAGTGAGGAACAGTTGCCTGTGCTATGTACCTGCATGCACCATATTCTGGTGCCACAGATCCGTATCAATTCTGGTCCTAGAAATTGTTAATTTTTATGACTATTGTTATTTGTGACGTTTACTGAGCTCTTGGCCCATTCGCTCATGGAGGGAATGGGAGAAGAATAACATTGATGCAGAGACCGTATAGAGATAAGGGAAATAACACCATGCCCCAGATTACTGAATATTATTTTAATTCTCGATTTGCCAAGAAAGATTTAACTTTTGATGAACTGTTTGCTTATTCATTTTTGTCAAATTATGTAATTGCACTTTTGTAGCAGTTAGCGCAGATCTTTTTATCATTGTTTATTATGGGCTCACATGTAGCACTGGTTTAGATTTTTTTTTAAAGTTAATTTTTGTCTGGTTTTTCAGCCATAGCTTTTGACTCTTCTAGTGAAGGTTAACCAAAATCAGAACTCCTTTGAAGAGACTTTGTTGGTGGTAGAGGTGTCGAATATTGTGTCTCCATGTTACACTTGATATGACAAATAGGCTTTGGCAAAGTTTTCACCACAAGTTTATGTTAGAACCAAAAAATCCCATATCTGCTGGTATGCGAGGCTTTTGAGTTAACTCACAGATTCAACTTTCTGTAAAAGAGGAAAGTATTTTGTGCACTGATAGCAAGCAGAAGTCTGCAGCTTGGTGTGTTATGCTTCAGTCACTTCTGCGACACCATCTCTCAAGTGTAGTTTAGATGATGGGAACTTGCTTTTTATAGAGCGAGATTTCAGATCCTTAAAATAGTGTACACGAGTGGTGAGACCTGATTGGCCAGAAGAACATTTAAGTTTACTAGTCAAATATGTTATAATTTTGTTTAGTTGTGAATTTAGATTTTTTTTTTGCTTCATTTTTTTGGACTATTTTCTTGAATAGTGTCATAATTTAGAAGTTGGGTGAGATTCTTTCTTGGGCCTGAGACAACTTAGGACTATTTATTAATGATCTTGTACTAGCAAAACACTTTTTAAATAAGCAGTACCTCGCCTCCTTTTTCCAGTACTGGGGGTTGAACCCAAGGCCTTCATACTAATCTACCCCCCCATACCTTTTAAAATTTTTTGAGAGAGCCTTCCCTAAGTTGCCCATGCTGGGCTTGAACTTGCTGTCTTTTCGCCTCACCTTCCCAGGGTGCTAGGATTACAGGTGTGCAACACCACACCCTGTTTAAATGAACAATACTTTTTATTTTATAGTACTGTTGGTAAATATTGTAATTACTTAAGGGTAAGTGTTAGGCACAGGGCTGAGTTTTAATAACTATGTCAGTTGTGATAACTACACATCTGGTTGTCAAATTAATAGTAGAAATACTAAGCAGTAAACATGAAAGCTTTATAAGCAGAATCTCTAAAAGATTTCTTTGAAATAAGAGAGAGCCTATTAGTCTTTTTTTCTATTAGTCTTAAAAACAAAAACTAAAAGAAAAACTCATTAATGATACAGTTTTTGATTTTTAAAATATTATTATTTTTGTTTTTGGAGACAGGGTCTTGCTATGTAGTTGAGGCTGGTTTGAACTCACTGTGTAGCCCAGGGTGGGCTCGAACTCACGGCGGTCCTCCCGTATCAGCCTTCAAGTGCTGTGATTACAGATGTGCGGCACTATGCTCCACCTGTAAAATGTAGTTTAAAAAGTGATCTAAGCTGTCTTTATTCAGTGCCAGCGGGGCATCATCCACAAAGTGTGTGTGTATGTGTTGGACTGACATCTCTAGAATTTAGTGTGTCAGGCTTCAGTAACTACTGTAATAAAATTTCTTTAGTTCAGATGGTAGAACTGAAACACCGTGATTTGCTGATTGCTTTTAGTTTCCTTCTCTTGCTTTCCTGCCCTCTTTATGCTCAAACCATTACTGCTGCACCAAATGATTTGCTTTTTCAGATTTTTATGGCATGTGACATTCTGCCTGTCCTCACAGGTCCCTGAAGATCTAACTCAAATATACTGAGATGGTGGCGTTTCTTCCATAACACCTTTTTTAGTGTCTTGTTCCCTGCCTGGAGGCTGCCTCACTTCTTGCTGTTCCTGGGGTGTCCATCTCCTTCCTCCTTGCTTAGGTTCACTCCTGGGCATTTGCTCTTTAAATTCTTGAGGGTAAACACTGTTTTTGTAGAACACATGTTGTGCCTTTTGTTACTTACTAATGCGGACTTGTATAAATGCGGACTTGTTGGAAACTGTGTATGAAATAATAAGTATGTCGTAACATGGACTAATGGGATTTGAGCCTTGGAAGAGCTCTGAGTTTCTGTAGCCTAACATTCTTTCTACTGTATGTCTGCTACATTCTGATCATCAGTCTCAAACTGTAGGCATGCTTCTCTATTCTTGCTCAGGCCTTGGTTACCAGAAAAACTTTAGACTATACCAAAATCTGCCCCATGTCCATTTACTTGTTGACAGTAGTTATTCCCCCTGCAGCAACATGAATTAAGTGTGTTTCTTCTCCACTTAGTAGTGTTTCATGCTTTCCAGGACAGTTATCAGGCCATCGCTAGATTTATCAATTAGATTACTTACTAAACCCATTATAGCCAGCCACTAGGTACCAGGAGTACAGTTGAGAGCGCATGCACAGTCCCTGTATTTCAGGGGCTTGCAGTCTAGGAGGGGAGACAACTCTAGCATGAATTGATGGCAGCTGTAATGGAAGTAGGCAGACAGCCCAAGATCTTTTGTTCCCTGCTGGTTTATTTATGTTTTGGTGCTGGAGATGGAACTCAGGACCTAGCTAAGCGTGCCCCAACAGTGAGCTGTACCCCTGACTGAGCCTCTTCCTTGTTTAATGGAAACTCACCTTGCTTTCTTTAGGCAACTCTGTTTCTACAGTGTTTTTAAGTTCAACTTATACAGCAAAACAAAAGGTTTTGGTATGACCTACCTAGAGTATGCAGCTATTTTCTTAGGAAACTGTATCAGTAATTTTCAAACTTTGTTGTGTATTCTGACTCTGCTACAGCTAGTCACAAGACTTTGAACTAAATAATGTATTTATATTTTAGTGTTTTTATCTTAAAAAAAGAAGGGGAGAGCAGTGTTAATAGTAGCATGCACTATATGATTGTAAGGATTAAATGACATATGACATATAAAGTGCTGAGGGTAGTGACTTGCATATGTTAAGTGATATGGGTGGAGTTAATAGTGATAAAAATGTTGTAATAGTTATAGTAAGCAAGTCACCAGAATAACTTCGGAAACTTAATAAATTGTAAGTGGCCCAGCCTTATTTTCTCTCTTCCATCTAGAGATTTTGATCAGTGAAACCTGCACAGGACCTTGGCAGCCACAGCCTTAACCCCTGATGATTCTTAAATAAGAACTCTGCATTCCATATTTACGTTCTTGGTGATTGGATTAGCTTTTACAAATTTAAAGACTTAGATCCTCCTCAAAGACTTGAGTGAAAAAAAAAATTAAAAAAGACTTGAACGATGCAGATAATGGCAAAGACATGGCCCCTAATGTCAGACCTCTGGGGGCATGACACATCTGTTTATTAGTTTGGAATGCATCTTAAACTCCCTTCCTCTTTTTTGTGGAGATGTAAATGTGTGTCTTCTTAATAGCAACAGCTAGATTTAAGAAATAAAAATGATTTTTAAGGCACTTTTGCAAGTAGAGTCCCCTTGTCTCCTTACAAAACCTGTGAGGTGAGTAGGGGAGGTCATGTCACAGCCCTGTCAGTTTGCAGACAAGGAACTGTGGCCTGTGAGATGAGAACTAGGAGAGCTGGGTCCTCTGTCTGATGTTCTTTTCATGTGGACTGCATGATCTCTTAGTTACGTAATTTTGTTGACTTTTATTGAAGTTGTGGTTCATAAAGTCTTCTGATCTTTTTGCCATGTGAGTATCTGCCAAACCAGATTTCCTCTTTTCCTTTAGTGCATATATGCTTGCTTTTAAAAGATGTAATTTTAAGGTTTTATGTTTATATCTGTCTACCAAGATGTAACTGTTGGGGAAAAAGCCTAGAACTGGCCTGTGGTCATCTGTTGTCAGAGCCTTCTTTGTTCAGGGTGGCAGAGGTCAGTGTTGTACTTTCCACCTGTGTCTGTCATTGTTCATTTAACTCTTGAGGCAGAATCAATGAAATGTATTTATAGTCTTGTTACAGTAATAAAATAATATTACAATAATAGAGTAAGTTGAGAGAGCAATTAGGCCATCCCAACATTAACCTTTATGTGCGGGGGTTTGAACCTAGGGCTTCATTCCTGCTAGCAAGTGCTCTGCTGCTGAGCTTTAGCCCCACCCTTAGCTGTTGTTTCTTAATATAGTGCCCTTTAAGATTGTCCATGTGTCTATACTTTGTAGTAAGTTTAGGTTTTGCTTACTGTATGAGTAGTTTCTTTGCAACTATGTACTATGTATCATTTTCTTTTTTTCTGTTTTTTTGAGACTGGGAATTGCTATGTAGTGTAGGCTCCTCCCTTGACTCACTCTGTAGCCCAGACTTGTCTTACACTGGAGACAATCATCCTGCCTCATCTTCCCGAGTGTGAGGATTACAGTGTGCCCCACCTTGCTTGACACATCATTTTTATTTTTAAAATTTCCTTATACAGTATATGAGTTGATTTGACAAATTTTGGTAGGCTCTTTGAGATTCTTGATATGCAGATAGCTCTAATTTTGATATTACATATAGCACAGTGACTCTTTTTGAATATAACATTTCTTTTATGTTATTACTACCATAGAATACTTTCAATGAAGTAAGATTTTCGAGTTGAGGATATCATCATACTTGAGACTTTTGAAAAACATTGGGTATAGTGGCACAGGCCTATAATCCCAGCACTCAGGAGGCTGAGGCAGTAGGATTGTTGCAAGTTTGAGGCCAGCCTGAAGTGAGTTAAAGGCTCGCTCAAACAACAAGTCCCTGTCTCAAAAAAAAAAAGACTTTTGATACATATTTCCTGATTGTTGACCAAATATTTGTACTTACTAATAATTTCCCTAACAGTCTAAGGATATACCAATTAAACAAAAGTTACCACCTTCTGCTAGTATAATTGAAGTATATATTTTGCTACATAAGAGAAATAGATGGTACATGTTTTTCTTTACTATTGCTTATTTTGTATTTATTTTACAAATAATCCCAAAGGATATTTGTGTGAAGGTATTGTATAAAACTTGTATTGGTTATTGCATGCACATAATGGCTCTTATTTTTTTGTACTGACAATAGTGTTTCCAAAACCATTGCATTTCTAGGTAAGCGGGAAGAA
>RJWT010041993.1:0-12221 GCA_004365215.1 Cuniculus paca
GACCACACGGCGCGCTCGCAGCGCTGGGCCACCAGCGAGGACGCGGTGTCGGCCCAGTTCGAGGGCAGGGAGGGCAGCTCGGCGCCCCAGCAGCAGTTGTCGTAGTGGGGTCGCCCTTGGCGTAGAGCTTGGCCCACGTGCCGGTTCCGTCGCTCTTGGCTTCGGCGGGCGCCGGACAGGATCCTTGGACACCGGGGGCGGCCGCCAGCGTCAGCAGCAGCGGGCGTAGCGGGGACATGGTGACAGGGCAGAACCGCGCCCCTGTGGGCTTTTATGCATCGGACTGTGGGAAAGGATAAGCTGCGAGATAAGGATAACGGAGGGAGAGAGCCCCACGAAGAGGAATGCAGGATCGACTTAGGACATTATTTGCATAACATTCTAAGAAAGTCATTAAGTCAATTGGCAGGAGTGGAGGACCTTCTTTTTTTTTTTTTTTTTTTTTGTGGTGCTGGGAGTTGCAGTTAAGACCTTCGCACTGAGTTAAATATCCCACATGCACACATTTTTAAAAAAATTTTTTTGAGACAGGATCTTGTTAAAGTGGCTGAATCGGCCAGGTTGGGCTCAAATTTAAAATCCTCTTGCCTCAGCCTCCTAGATTTCTGGAATGGCATGTGCCACCACAATGGCTTACATAAATACTTGTACAAGATTTGTTTGTTTGTTTGTTTGAGGTGGATTCTTACTGTATAGTTCAGGCTGTAGCCCAGGCTGCCCTGGAACTCACTATGATCCTCCTGCCTCAGCCTCCCAAGTGCTGGAATTACACGGTGTGCACCGCTATGCCCAACCTTGAAGAAGACTTTTAAAACCTTTGCAAGACAAAATGTGTGAGAAAAATTTTGTCACATTCTGCACAACAGAGCTAATAGCTATAATATATAAAGAGTCTTATGAGCCAATAAGGAGAAATCAGCTCTGCCCTCCGATATACACTAAAGGATAGGCCTAGGAGAGGAAGAAGGAGGTGAAAGGAAGTTGCCATCTCCAACCAAGAGCCTTTTTCCCTTTTTCTTTTGTTTTTGCAATGCCAGGAATCAAACCCACAGCCTCATACATGCTAACCAAGTGCTCTACCCACTGAGCTACAGCCTCAGCCCTACCTAGAGGCTTCATTAACTGTGAGCGGAAATCTCGAATCTGAAAAATAAGTGGTAGACCTGGGTCAAACTGAAAAAACTTTTGTAGTAAGCAAAGCAAAACAAAACAAAAAGAACCCAGACGCAGGCATGAAAACATAGTATTGATTCACATAATATACAGTGAGCTCTTTCCAGTCAGCAAGCAGAAATGAAACTAGCCAAAGGGAGAGTTCAGGATGTGAGAGTCGAAGGTCCTAGGCTGCACAGAGACCCCTGGCATCAGGACCCTGGCCAAAGCACTGTGGAGACTCCTTGGAGCTCTGAGACTTGTGTGGGATGAGAACAAGGTTCACAGTGTGATGGGGCAGACAGGGTCTGTAGTTCTGTAAGTCTGGGCCTCAGTTTTCCTATCTGCAAGGTGGGTGATATTTCATCCTCCACCACTGGACTGATTTGAAGGTGGATTGTTGTGTATCTCTATATAGGGGATATAGAGAGGGTGGGTGGGGGAGGGAAGCCTAGGGAGCCAGACACTGGGTCCAAGTCTCAGCCATCTATGAGCTGGTGCTCATGACTGCACCTCAGGGCCTCATGGGGACACTGGTGGCGTTTACTCCAGGATGCTGGTGTAAGGGACAAATGAATGAATCTAGGTCCCAGCACCACAGCCAAGCATGGTGGCACATACCTGTAACCCCAGCACTTAGAAGGATGGGGAAGGAGGATCGCTGTAAATCTGAGGTCAACCTGAGCTACATAGTGAGTTTAAGCCAGCCTGAACTACATAGGAAACCCTGTCTCCAACGAAACAACACAACACAAAGCCAAACCAAACCGTGGTAACTGGCTGTCCAATAAAGCCACAAAACCTTCAGAATTGCTTTGCCACGTGGATACTAAGCACCCAACATTAAAAAACAAGTAAGAGGGAAAAACTGTGAATACAAGGAACAGAAGCAATTATTAAAGGCCACCGCGTCATCAAATGTGTCTGCACTGAGAACATCACTCTTAGTGGTCAACCAAATTGCTGAGGCTAAGAGTAAAGAGTTGGTCCTGCCTGCTAAGGACATTTGTCATGAGCTTTTAGGAGAGGCTGCAGTTCAAAAGGTGACACAGCATAACTAGAAGCATAGCTAGATGAACCAATGAATTAGCAGAGGATCTTGAACCACAATTGTTAGACAGGATTAGTGAGTCACTGTGGTCTGCAGCCCAGTTGGCCAGTCTGGCCGTGTTGACAGCAAGACAACGGTACAATATATTTTTCAGGAAGATGTGTGTGAAAATATGTCACGTGCACTTTTGTTGTCAACCAACACCAAAACTGCAAGCTAGTCCAGTGTTGGAATGATTATATGTCAGGAAAATGGAACTGGTCATTTTTGTATTGTTACTGGTATACGCACAGATGGAGCAGCTGCCATGACCAGACAACTTTCTGGTGTTGCCACTCAGGTCAAAGAGGCCACTTCTGAATGTGAGGCTATGTACACTGTGTCATCTGTAGATAAATGCTGAAAAAATGTTACCTGAACCTCACAACATTTTTCAGGATGTGATTAAAATTAAAAACCAATTTGGGCCTGGTGGTGCACACCTGTAATCCCAGCACTTGGGAGGCTGAGGCAGGAGGATCATTGGGAGTTCGAGACCAGCCTGGACTACAAAGTGAGCTTATGGCCAGCCTGAACGGCATAGCAAGACCCTGTCTCAAAAAGACAAGGGCCAGGGATGTAGCTCAGTGGTGTAAGTGCCTGCCTGACAAGCACAAGGTTGTGAGTTTGATCCCTGGTATCCCCCCTCAAAATAAGTAAAAATAAAATAAAATTGTAAACCACATTAAAGTACATGCCCTTAACTCACACCTGTGCATGTACCTCTGCGAAAAGCAGGATGCAGAGCACACGCATCTATTTTATTTTTGGTACCAGGGATCGAACTCACGACCTTACGCTTGCCAGGTGAGCGCTTATGCTGCCAAGCTAAATCCCCAACCCCAGAGAGCACACACATCTTATACACAGTAAGGAGATGGATTTTTACTTATTTGTTTAGAGATGGTTTTTTGAAGGTATATCACTGTCCAGAGTTTTTGAGTTATGAGAGCTGCTTCAGAGATTTCTTTTAGAAAAAGTCATCACTGGCAGCCCATTTCAGTGACATAGGATGGGTTGAAATTTTGTTGAATTCTGTGACATTCAATCTGGTCAGTGAACGCAATCTGTCTCGTCTGGGGAATAGGATAACTGTGTTCAAGTTGGCAGATTAAGTGCCTGCATTCAAAGCCAAACTTAATTATGGGGGGACAAATGAACATTGGGATTTTGAACAAGTTTTAAACATTAGCAGAGATTTTGAAAGAGACTGAGCCAGGCCCTTATTTCTCCCACAATCACTTATTTCAACCAGCAAGAGCATGAGAATTACTCCCTGACTACGAAGGTCTTCCAACCTGGGAAGGAATAGACCCATGACCCATTTGTGAATAAGCCAGATGAATCAACTTTGTCCAACTAGAAGAGGATCAGTGCTTGAGATCCCAAATGACAGTGGCCTTAAAAGCCTGTGAGACAACTTCAAATCTCCATATGTTCTGGATTAAAGTCAAAGCAGAATATCCTGAGATTGCCACAAAAGCAATGAAAAGTCTGCTTCTATTTCCAACATCCTATCTTTGTGAACCAGGGTTTTTCTACAATGGCAACAATCAAAATGAGATTATGAAGTAGAATGGACATCAGCAACGCTTGGGTGTCACTGTCTCCCATCACCACACACACCCACCCCATGGGACCATCTGGGTGCAGGAAAATACACTGAGGACTCCCATTGCTTCTGCGTTTATGATGAGTTTTATAATCTCATTATATACTACAATATAATAACAGAAATAAAGTGCACAATAAATGTAATGGATTTGAATCACCCTAAATCCACCACCACCCCCACTCATGGAAAAATTGTCTTCCATAAAACTGGTCCCTGATGTCCAAAAATTCAGGGTCCCCTGCTATATGAGTGTTTGCCATTGTTATTACTATTAAAGTCCTTAGCACAGTGCCTAGCATTTTAAAGATTCAGTAAACACCAGCCAGCACAACACAATGCCAACAGTAATCTACACTTTCTGTGGTCCCTCAGCTAGCCCCGCTCCCTGCGAGCACCCCTCCAAGCACTGTGTCTCCCATCTGGGACACGATAGCGTAGTGCCCAAAAGCCAAAGGCTGGAAGCACTTGGAAATGAGCTTACATTTTGAGTCTGCCACCTACTTGCTGAGTGACTTCGTGCAGGTGAACTTAATTCTCAGACCTTCAGTTTCCTCCCATCTTCAATGGGATAACAGAAAATGAAGATAATGTAGAAGGTAATTTACAACTAAGATAACACATGAACAATCAGTGAGGTTTTTATTGATAAATATACTTAAAATGTAATATTGAACCGAGACAAGAATATAAATGTGAATATGCAGCACATGCAGTACAGTGCCTGGCCCAGGACACATGCTCCGTGTACAAGAGTTTTGTGACTGGTCTCAAAGTAATCTGTGACCCTGGCCCTGGTGCAGGCCAGACCTGGAATCTTCACTCTCCTTGCTTTCCTAGATGCTAATTTCCCAGAGGCCTTCTTGATTCCAGGGTGGCAGAGCCCTTCCTCCTGATCAAGAGCCCCGGGACACAGGGTAGAGACACATAAATGTGGTACAGTCACCTACACCATCACCTGCCAGGAGGGTCCAGAAGCTCAAGACACAGGGCAGGGGAACCCCGAAAGGGAGGCAGATCCAGGAGCAGGAACACAACCCACAGCACACAACAGGTGGAGGGGTGGAGACCACAATGTGGGCGCAGTACCCCCCCACCCCTGTTCAGCACACAGGGATGGAAGCAAGAATGCCTCTTTACACGTGTCAGTTGCGGACAGTGTTGGTCACTGGTGAAGCGTTGTTTGTTTTGTTTTTGTTTTGGTAGGGCTGGGGTGGAACACAATGCCCTTGACTTATTTTATTTTATTTTATTTTATTTTATTTTATTTTATTTTATTTTTATTTTAAAATAGGGTCTCAATGCATTGCAGCATTGCCCAAACCACTTGAAATTGCCGTCCTCCTGCCTCAGCCTCACCCAAATTTCTGGGATTACAGAAGGGCCCACCTAGGACCAGCTTTTTTTTTTTCTTTTCTTTTCTGGGGTGGGGGAGGTGGTGGTGGTACTGGGGTGGAACCCATGGTCTCCTACAAACTAGGAAAGGGCCCTACTACTGCACTACACCTCCAGCCCTCACTGGTGAACACTGTGAGCATCGCCACATGCTTGACACGCAGACCTGGAGAAGCACAGGTCCCAGGTACCCTCCCTGGAATATGTGTGCCCTGACGGAATCATGAAGGCACTGTCACCAACAAGTCCCCGCTGCAGCCCCCACCCCACAAGATCTCACACAGGCAAGGTCCCTCGCACAGATGTGCCTCACTCATATGAACACACAAATGCACAGACGCGCGCACAGCATCCTGTCAGGTGATCTTCCATTTATTAACACAGACTAGACAAATAGCAGAAAAATAAACATCTCCGTTTTGCATGACTTTTTTTTTTCTTTAAATGGAAGAATGTCCTGCCCTTGAGGAACCCATGAGCCCTTGAGAAAGTCAGACGGTAAATCAATAATTCGAACACTGCGTGAAAAGAGTTCTAATGGCATTTGCAAAGGACTCTGGGAACGCAGTGAGACGAAAGGATTGTTTTCTTTCTTTTAAATCTTCACTGATATATTTTGATTTGTAAAAGAAATTCTCTTTTCAGATCACATAACCTTGAGTCGACATTTTCCAGCTGACTGTAGAAAACTGTCTCTCCTGAAATTGCCACTGGAAGAGAAAATATTCATCTTGCATAGGTTGGAACTTGAATGTGAACAACATTATGGATGGCACCATAATTTAAATGAAAATTTTAAGCACGTTGCATAAATACAGGGCAATGTTCAGATCAGTAAGGAGGTTCACACTGAGGCGCTGGAACTCATTACAATTGCATCATGATATGTCACTGGGGAGGATTATTTCCATATACAGTCACTCTTCACTTAACAATGGGGACACATTCCAAAAACTGCTGTAACTTTGTTGTTGTGCAAACGTCACAGAATATTTACACAAACTAAAATGATGACCGGTCAGGCACAGTAGTTACACCTGAAATTCTAATAGTCTGGGAAGCAGAGACAGAGGATGAGCAAGTCTGAGTCCAGCCTGGGTAATTTAGTGAGAGCCTGTCTCAAAATAAAAATATTTTAAAAGGTCTACGATGTAGTTCAGTGTGAAGGTCCTAGATTCAACCCCTAGTACCATGAATAAATAAATAAAATGTTTAGATAACTGTAATGTCACTAGATAATAGAATTTAGGGGATCCCATTGTATACACTGTCTCCTGTTGACCGAAGTGTCATTATGTAGCATATGTTGCAATTCTTAGGGCTGGTATGACCTCAAAGCAGCTGTAACTTTTTTGTTTTTTGAGACAAGGCCTTACTAAATCGCTTAATTGCTCATTTCGGGTACATATTTACAGTCCTCCTGCCTCACCCTCTCAAACCGCAGGGATTACAGTGAGTGGGGTTGTAATGAGTCTTAACAAGCCTTCCCGGTGATAGTGATGAATACTCCAGTTTGCGAAGTATTTGCAGAGTTCCCGCACTTCCTGCACGTTCCCGGGCGACGTCAGGCAGCCAGAACCATTGTTTGAGCGGAGTCTCTCTCCAGACTGACAATGCTCGCTGAGACAGATTGGGACCCAGCCCAAACTTGGAACCCGCCACCGCTCCGGGTGGCAGGATTGCAGCGGTGAGCGAGGTCAGGGAGACACTGGGACATGGAGACGTGGAGACCCTGGTGAAATTCACCTGGAAGCCCGCGGAGGACGCGGTCTGAACCGCCTCGGCCGTGCCGCTCTTGCCCTGCAGTCCCTGCTGGCCCGGGGTGGCGGGGTGAAGGGACAGGTGTCGCTGGTAGCAAGACCCTGGAACGAGCCAGGGATCGCTCGCGAGGTGGCGCCATAGTGCAGAGATTGAGCAAGCTGGTTCTGGAGGCCTGACCGGGGGTTCAAATCCAGACTGCTGATTAATGTGCTGTATGAGCTGAGGAAAGTTACTCAGCCTCTCTAATCTTCACTCTTCCTCACCTGTGAAGTAGGCGTAACGCACACGACAATGAGATACACCTGCTGGAATTCTGAAATCTGCGCACACAATAGAACTCAAGGTCTCAAGGACACTAGGCAAGTGCTCTGCTACTGAACTACATCACAGCCTTTTAAATTTTATTTGAAGTCAGGGTCTTGCTAAATTGCCCAGGATGACCTCCAACTAGTGATCTTTCTGCCTTGGCCTCTCCGAGTGCTAGAATCGAAAGCATGCACCACCACGGCCAGCTCCTGCTGTCTTTTGTTTATCAGTTTCGAGTTGTAAATGCAACATTTTGGTGGGGCTGGTGGCACACACCTGTCATCCCAGCACTCTGGGAGGCTAAGACAGGAAGATGGAAAGTTTGGACCCAGCCTCTGCAACTCAGTGTCTCAGAAACCCGATCTCAAAATAAAAAATAAATATGAAGGTCTGGGGCTGTCGCTCAGGGCGAGGGCCTTCTCCTCAGTGTGCAGGATTGGGGGGAAAGCATAGTGTGCTGAGGTCATTTCCGGCACAGTTGGAAAGTGTTCAGCGTGTTTACTAACAGGGGTGTTGGTTTTGATTATCATTACTAATCAGAGCTCTTAGAAAGAAAAAGATTCAGAAGAAGCCTGGGCCAGTTACTTATCTGTTGTCTATCACTGCCATGACGAATTATTGCAAAGGCAGTGGTTTAAAACAACTCAGATTTATTATCTTACAGAAGTCTGAAACGGGGCTCCCCTGGCTGAAATCGGTGCGGGGCTGTGTCCCTTCCAAAGCACCCCGCCCTTCTCCTGCATCCCCTGCTGCTAGAGGTCCCTGCTGCCCTGCCTGCCTGCCTGCCTCGCCTCCCCCTTGCCCAATCCAGCAGCGTACCATCCTCCAACCCCTTTCTGAGAGTGTGCTCTCCTTGGACTCCTCAGGTAATTCAGGTTAGTTTCCTCAGCTGAGTCCCGCCTTCCTATGGTTTGGATTAGTGTTCGCAGCGCATGAAAGGCAGAGTCCCCAGCCCACCAAGCTCCAGGGAGGAGCTCCAGGGAGGTGGTAGAACCTGTAAGAGGCAGAGCCTGGGGAAGTCTACGGTTCCTGTGGAGGTGTCACCTTAGAGAGGATACTGGGACCCTGGCCCTCCCTATCTTTCTCTCATTTCCCACTCACAGTGAGGTGAGCAGCTTCCTGCCATCACGTTCTGCACCACCACTTCCCCAAAGGAATGAACAAATGAGCAGGGACGGAAGCCCCTAAAACCGTGAGCCAAAATAAGCCTTTTCTTTCCCTAAGTTGATTGTCTCAGGTATTACAGTAAAGGAAAGCAGGCCAACGTGCCCCTTACCCGAAGGTGATGTGTTCACAACCCCAAGGGCCAGGTAGTACCTCAATGTGCTCTTTTTCTCTGTGAAGACATAGTGATGGTACCATCTTGTGCTTTTTCCATTTTAACTAAGCTCTTGCACACACTGTGGCTGTCACTTTTGCGGTTTCAAGTGCTGCAGCAAAACTAGCGTGAATTGCCTTTTCCTTCTTCACAATTTCACAGATGCAAAGTTTGTTTTTAGTAGATCTTAGCAACCTCAGCACAAGATTTTTTTTTCTTTCCTTCTTAAATTGAGAATTTGTACCTTTTCACTAAAGGAAGCCCTTTTTGGCTTCTCTTTTGCAACTCCAAATTGCTAACATTACTATTTTTATGCTTTGAGACTATTATTAAGTAAAATAAAGGTGACTTGCATATAAGCACTGTGATACCATGACAGTTAATCTGATAACCGAGACAGCTATGAAGTGACTAATGGGTGGGTGGGTAGGTTATACAGTGTGGACATTCTGGGAAAAGGAATGATTCATGTCCCAGGAAGGACAGAGCAGGATGGCACAAAACTTCATCCTGCTATGCAGAAGAATGTGTGAATTAAGACTTGGGAATTGTTTATTTCTGGAATTTTCTATTTAATATTTTCAGACCATGGTTGACCATGAAGAGTAGAAATCATGAAAGTGAAACCACAAATAAAGGAGGAATCTTACATTTTAAGATCGGCTTATTAGTAACTTAATTATATCTATAACCTTAACTCTCCCTTTCTATCCAACATGACATAATCGCAGCCTCTGGAGACATCTCTGGGGCCATAATTATTCTGCTCACCAGTTAGGATTTGGTTTTACTACAGATAACAAACATTCTTTTATGTCAAGAGAGGAGGCTGTCCAAGCTGTCTGGAGTTCCACAGTGTTGAAGCCCAAGCTCCTTTTATCTTATTGCTCCATCATCAATATGTGTCTTTTGCTTCATAGTCCAACATGATTGCTTGAGCTCAGTCCTCCACATCTGTATCAAAATCCATGTGTGGAGAAAGGAGGGAAGGATTAAGGGAATATTCTTTGCTGAGGCATGTACATTACATGGCTGTCTACATCTTGCTAGAAGAACTTAGCCACAGCTGGATCTGGACTCAGGTTAGCCATATCCCTGGTGCAAAATCAAATTTCTTGTTACTGATGGAAGACCAGATATTGAGGTCTTGCCACAAAGTCCAAGTAAGCAGCAGGTTGAGAGGATGACAGAGCATCACAAAAAAAAAAAAAGAGGGAATGCAGCCTTTCTATAACCTGAGTGTAGGAGAGGAAGGGGACTGTGGTAACTATTAGTCTGCAAAGATACCACCTACTCCCAAAACCCGCGTGTGCTCTTGCTCAGTGCAAGGGACATGCAGGTGTGATTGAGTTAAGGATCTTGACATGGAGAGATTGCCCTGGATTACCTGGGTGGAGCTTAAATAAAATAAGAAGCGTCCCTCTTCTCTTTGGCAGGGAGATCCAGCTGCCAAAGAGAAGCAATGTGGTGATAAGAACAGAGTGGTGGGGCATTCTTTGAAGGCAGAGGAAAGAGCCACAAGCCAAGGAATATAAGTGGCTGTTATATGTTGAAAAAGGCAAAGCCAGGCATGGTGGCACACTCCTGTAATCCCAGCACTCGGGAAGCTGAGGTAGGAGAATCACCATGGGTTTGAGGCCAACCTGGGCTCCACAGTGAGTTCAATGGCAGCAGCCTGAACTACACAGCAAGACCCTGTCTCAAAAAAACCAACCCACCTTGTTAACATCTTGAATTGCAGCCCTGGAAGATCTAGTTCAAATTTCTGACCTCCAGAATTATAAGTTGTGTTGTTGTTGTTGTTATTATAAGCCACTACATTTGTGGTGATTTGTCACAGCACCTATAGAAAATGAATATAGTGATTTTGCCCTGAAATATTCCATTTTCCCCAGGAGATATAACTAGGGAGAAGATTCACTGAGAAGTTGGGTTGGTTGAAGTCTCACAAGGAACTCAAGTTATTAAGGGGAGGGGGACTTCCAGAAAGCAAGGGGCAGATTTGATTGATGGGGTCAATTCACTTAAAAGAAGCAGCAGTGTGGGCTGGGGCTGGGGCTCACTGGCAGAGTGCTTGCCTAGCATGCCTGAAGCTCTGGGTGTTATCCCTAGCACGGGAACAAAAACACATTGTAGCAATAATAAAAAGAAGACCATGAATAGCTACCAGTTTATGAGTTTTTGCTATGTGCTGGAATCTGCTTACAGATTACATACATGTAACTCTTTATCTGCATAGTCACTAGTGGGATGGTGACAGTCAGTCAGGACAGACTGTGTTTTTCTGCAATAACAACTCCAAGTCTCAGCAGCTTACACCTACTGCTATCATTAGGATAAGTGGCTCTCAAAAGACTCATGTGTTAAATGCTTGATCCTCAGTCCATCATGGTGCTACTGAAAGGTGGTGGAACCTCTAAGAGGTAGGGCCTAATGGGAGGAAGCTAGAACACTGAGCGTGTGTCCTTGAAGGGAATCATAGATGCTATGATTTGTGTCGGGATGTCCTCCCCAAAGCCTCATACAGTCATGGGGGATGGGCCTTTAGAAGGCAGCTAAATCTAGAGTTTGTCACTGATTCATGGTCCAGTGCTGGGATTATGGGTGTGACTGCTACACCCATGCTAAGGTGGATAGCCAGCATGCAACATAAAGGACAGAAAGACTTTTCTCTTGTGCTTCTCCCTTTTTGCTCTTGTTGCTTTTGCTGTCTTCCACCACCATGAACTGTTGCCCTCTGCCACCCCACCCTGCCTTAGAGCCAGCTGATTATGGACTGAAACCTCCACAAACTGTGAGCTACATAAACCTTTCCTCCTTTTACTTTTGGGTGTCAGGTATTTTGTCTCAGCAACAAGAGAAAATTAACCAAGACAGTGGGACACCAGACCCCTCCTCTTTCTTTACTTCTTGCCTCTCACAAAGTGAGCAGCTCCTTTTGCCACACACTCCCTGCCCTGATGTGCTACCTTACCACAAGCACAAAACAAAAACATCAACCAGTCTTGGACTGGATGTCCAAAATTGGGGACCAAAGTAAACCTTTCCTCTTTTTAAATTGATCCCCCCAAATATTTTGTCATGGTAATGGAAAGTGAATACATCTGCAATGTTCTATTTCTTATTCACAATGTGTACTCATCACCAGTCAATCTGAGTCTCTATTGCCATTATCCTCATCTGGGTTGACAGAACAGTCAACACCAGGGTCATTGCCAGTCTCTGGCCAGGGGGAAGAGCAGGGGAAGTGGGCCCTGGCTCTTAAAACTTCAGCCTAGACACAATGCATGCCACAGTATTCACTGTCTTCTTTTGGACAAACAACTCTGCAGACTTAACAAAGCTCATTGCCCTTATGGAGGTTACATTCCAGTAGAGGGAGACAGACAGGAATCAATACAGACTACATGAAATAACTGGATGCCACAAAACCATATGGATTATGGAGAAAAGGGAAGAAGGCTAGAGAGGGGTGAGTGCCATTTTGCTTAGGGTAGTTCGGAGGGGCTCGTGAGGAAACATTTGGTCAAATGCTCTAGGAGGGGAGAAGGGAGCTATGGTAATGCTGGGGGAAGAGCATTCCAAGC
>RJWT010041994.1:0-12210 GCA_004365215.1 Cuniculus paca
TGATTCCTGGTCCCTGTTAGAGTTTTCGTCTGCAATCTCTGACCCTGAGAAACAATATTAAGGGGAGGAAGGGCTTCCGGCTAATGCTACCCAGGGTGCCAAGGCAGAAAGACCGCTTCCCAAGTCCTTTCTCACCTAGCGGGAAGGCTCAGCCTCGGAAGGCCACCTTTTCAACTACTTCCCCCGTGGTCTGTGCACAGAAGACAGAGAATCGTGGGCTTTCTGGATACAGGTGGAAGAGCCTGTCTGGTTTTTGCTTTTCTGTTTTGTTTAGTGTTTTGACAGTAGCTCACTATGTAGCCCAGGCTGCCCTGAACTCGCTATGAAGCCCAGGCTGATCTCCAACTCAGCCACCCTTCTCCCTCAGCCTCCGGAGTGCCGGGGTTTAGAGGCATGCACCGCCATGCCTGACAAGAGTGCTGGGATTACAGGCATGCACCACTACGCTGATCTTGAATTGTTTTCAGTATTTTAAAAAAAAGGGAACAGCTTTATTTATCATAATTTACATACCATAAACTTCACCCCTTTTATAAAATTCAATAGTGCTGGGCATGGTGATGCATGCTTGTAATCCCATCATTAGAGAGGCTGAGGCAGGAGAATCGTTACAAGTTTGAGGCCGGCCTCAGCTTCATAGTGAATTCAGGCCAACCTGAACTGCATGGCAAGGCTCTATCTCAAAAAACCAAAACCAAAACCAAACTCACAAACAAGCAAGCAAAAAAACTCACTAAAAACCAAAGTGTATGGGAAGCCTCCAGCCACACAATATAGCCACAGTTCACACAAACGCAGGCATGGACATCCAGTTGCCTTCTGACTGGACATGAGCCCAACAGTAAAGACATTTGCAAGTGCAGTTATTTTCTACAAAAATATATTTCATGTGAATATATAATGAGGTCATTTTTAGGTGCTTTAATAAGTAAGTTCTCAGTTTTGACTTCTATATGGCAAACATAAGTACAGAGAACTCACATACAGGAACTCTTCGAGGTGCTCAATACTTAAGAGTAAAGCAGTGCCAAGACCAAAAAGTTTGAGAGCCACTAATTTAAAGCATTTCAAAGTAAGGTGCAAAGAATACTTTGTCACTTCATCCCTAACATCTCGGCATGCATATCATTAACCCAAGCTTAGTATTTATCTGGTTCTTTTTGGTTTTTACAGAAATTTTATATACTAAAACCCACAAGCTTTTATTGGCAGTACTGGGAATTGAACAGAGGGCCTTGAACACACAAGGCAAACACTTTACCACTCAGTTACACCCCTTAACCCTTTTTATTATTTTATTGAGGTAGGGTATCAAAACTTGCAATCCTCCTGCTTCAGCCTCCCAAGTAGCTAGGATTATAGGTATATGTCCCTGTGTCAGGCACAATGCACACTTCTTAATGTGCCATTCAATGAGTTCTGATCAATGTGTATTCAATCCAATGAGACATAAGATATAAGTGGGGCGCAGTGGCTCATACCTCATTTCCGCCACATAGTGTTTCTGAGATTCAGCCACGATGCCGCATATACCAGAACTTGTTTCTGACTTTTTATTACTGAATGCGATTTGTTCCAAAGACAGTATCAGTCATAAAACAAGGTTCATGGGTTGATAAGCATAATTCCAGTTTAATCCTCTCTCCCCCTTCTTGGACTTTTTCCCATGGACACCATGGCTTGGAGGAGCCAGCGACCTGTCACTCACTAGTGAGCAGCACAGCATCCTGGGGCTCCTGATTCACTCAGCTGGTCACACACACCATGGCCATTTCCTGATTTTCACCCCATAAGGAAGCTCCTGTCTGATTCTATTAAGAGAGCCTTATTATCAGAAGTGGAAAGTCAATACCGAAGAAGAGAGGCTCTGGGGTCCCCTCCAGGACAAGTCCGTGGAGAACAGACAGGATGAGGGATATCACACTACGGAATGCCATCACTGAGAAAGAACCAAGCACAGCACATGCGACTCGAACTTGGCACACGTTACGGCAAGGCCAAGAAGCCCGACACGAAAGGCCACACAGGCGGTAATCCCACAGTTATGAAACGTCCAGAAAAGGCAAAGCTATGCAACCAGATTCGTGGTTGTCCGGGGCAGGAGTAGGAACTGGGGTTAAATGGAAAAGGCCATCGGGATTTTGTATAGCATGTCCTAAAACAGGATTTAGGCTGGACTGTGATAATGGCCGTGCACGTCCAAAAATCACTGAGCTGTATGCTTAAAATGGATACACTTAGCTGGAAGTGAGATGCACACCTATAATCCCAGCACTCTGGGAGGCTGAGGCAGGAGGACGGCAAGTTCTAGCCCGGCCAAGGCAACTTAGTGACTTAGATCCTGTATCAAAATAAAAAAGGTTGGTGATGCAGCTCAGTGTGAAGGCCCTAGGCTCAATCCCCAGTTATACACTTACACACCTGCTTGTGCGCGCGCACACACACACACACACACACGCAGAGCAATTTAAGAGCCTGCTTGTGCAACTGGAAAAGTTACAATAAGCCCCCGACTTATAAACATTCAAGTTGCAAACTTTCACAGATAGCGACGACCTCACATCACAAACATTCATAGATTCAAATGCACTGCGGGAGTGGCTCACCTGTCTGCTGGACCCGGTCACAGTTGTGCTGCTTGTGCTTACTGTACAGTGCAATCGTGTACAGCAGTACAACACAGTCAGGGACTCTGTACTTTTGTGTGTCAGGTTTTTTATACTTTACACTGCGTGTTTGTGTCAAAGGAGTAGAAGACTCATTTTGTCAGACTTCTGAATGAGTCCGACTTAGACGAGCGTTTTCCCAGAACAGAACTCATTCATAAGCTGGGGCTCACTGTACCTAAAACTGCAAGCTAACGTAATTACGTACTGCTTCAAAAAGTCCTCGAAAGTACCCAGCACAGTGGTGCATGCCTATGATCCCAGCACTTGGGAGGCTGACGCAGGAGGATCACTGGAGTTCGAGGCCAGCCTGGGCTACAAATTGAGTTCAAAGCCAGCCTGAACTGCATAGTGAGACCCTGTCTCAAAAAAAAAAAAAATTCATTTAAAGTGTTCCATTTAAAAAAATAAATAAAGTAAATGCTCCGTTTTAATCAATGAAGGAGATTCATACATTTTAAAACTTTCTCTAAAAACTTTACTTTCAAACTCTCTGGAGAGTCATCTGCAAACAGGCCAGGAACCATATAAAAATATAAAGAGGATCTTTGGGTTATTTTTCAAAAGCCAACATACTAAGAGAGTATCTGAAACCTAGGTTAATCCTCTCTTTCTACACAAGGGGCTATCTTCTGCTTTGCGTCACGGAGCCCAGGTCCTCGTCCTACCCTGGGCGGCACGGGCCTGGCTCCCATTGGCCAGGCTACAGGAGACCGACCACGGAGCTGCCGCCAGCACCGAGGATGAGTCCTGACTCCACTCCCCTGCCCTCCACCGTGTGCCACACAGCGGCCAGCTCCCACCGCCACGGCCGTGGCAGCTCCATTCACCACCTGAATTTCAGCTCAGGCTGAGACATCAGCTCCACAGAGGTTTCCGGGCAGGATGACCTCCCCGTACCATCACAGAGCCGGCCATGAGCTCTGTGGCCTATGCAGGTCAGCCACCCCACGTCTCTCGAATGCCTGGCCCTAAGCCTAGGGGGCTGATGCAGCTCACCGGCCAGCAGAGAGCAGGCACAAGGCAGCCCCCACAAGCGGAGGGCAGAGAGGAAAGCACAGCAGGAAGTGCACCAGTGGCACGGGGCGAGGTACAGAGGGGCCAAGCCTCTTCCATGTGCCAGTCTAACAGCAAGGACGGCGGCCGCTGCTCTCGTCCTGCAGGTCAGGGCCCCGAGTTAGCTCAGTTGCCCCACAGCTCCAGGGGCTGCCATTGGTGGGGCACGAGCAGTCCCCTTCCGGACCCTGGTGATAACCTCACCTGCAAGCTAGCATCAGAGGGCCCGCAGCTTGCAGCCCTAACAGCTCGGCCAGAAACACAAGCCCTGGGGCCAGGAGCTCAAACCGTAGAAAACCAATGCCAGAATCACTGGCTGCCTGGACCGCACCTTTACACCTACGAGGCAGTTCATTCTGGGGAATGAGGCTCACAGTCTGAATTTTCCACAGCTATTACATGAATCCTTCAAATAAGTCAGCAGCTTTCTACAATATCCCACTATGGGTTACAACAGGCAGGGAACAGGACTCGACCCAACCACCCGCTTCTCCTGTGACAGGGGCCCACCTGTCACTGCAGCCCTCTGAACTGGCCCTAAACACTCAGCACAACCTGAAACTCCGGCATGGGCTGCATGCTCTGCTGTGGAGAAACAACTTCCTAGCAGGATCATGTGCTCAAACATCTCTCCTCGAGAAACTGTGTGTGTGCATACACTTGTGTATGTGTGCATGCACGCGCGTGTGTGTGCATACGTGTATGTGTATGTGTGTGTGCACACCTGCACTACACTGGGGACTGAACCTACGGCTCTCACACTGAGCTCATTTCCAGCCCTTTGAGATAGGGGCTTGCTAAATTGCTCCGACTAGGTCCCAATTTACAATCCTCCTGCCTCAGCCTCCCAGCATGTTGTGATTAAAGGCATAATCTGCGGTTTCTCTTAGTTTCCTACTGTTGCTAAAACAAATTACCATAAACACAGTGGCTTAGAATATAAATTTATTATCTTGCAGTTCTGGAGATCAGAAGTCAGAACTGGGCCTCACAGGGCTAAAATCAAGACTGAACAAGGCTGCTTTCCTTCTAGAAGCTCTAGGAGAACATGTGGGTCCTTGCTTCTTCCAGCTTCTAGGTCACCCCCATTCCTTAACTCAAGGCCCCTTCCATCAGCTCTAGAGCCAGCAGTGTCAAGTCCTCCCACCAGGAACTCTTGGGTTCTCACTTCCATCTCCTCTTCTCCTTGGAAGACCCTCATGAGCACAATGGGCTCACTCAGGCCAAGATAATCTTCCCATCTTAGAGCCAGCTGATGTGCACATTTAATTCTATCCATAAGCTTCACTCCACTTTGCTGTGTGCTGTGGTTTGCATGTGAGGTATGCCACAAAGACTCACATGTTTAGGATTTGACCCCCAAGGCAGCAATGGCAAAGGTGGGACCCAGAGAGGGGCCTGGATAATGAGGGCTCCACTTCATCAGGGCATTAATTCACAGACCAGTTTATAGCTTGTGGGTTGTTAGGAGCAAGGAAAAAGTAGGTCACTCAGGGTGTATCTTTGAGGACTTTTTCTTCTCAGGCTCTTTCTATCTGTGCCTCCTGGCAGCCATAGGTGAGCAGCTTTCCTATGCCACGCCCTCTGCCATGACATTTCTGCTCTGAGCGGCCAACCATGAACTGATATCTCTGAAACCATGAACCAAAATAAACTTCTGTTCCTTTAAGTTGTGTATGTCAGCTATGTAGTCCCTGCAGTGGAAAGCTGACTAACACACCAGGTAATGATTTGCAGGTTCCATGGAATGGGACACAGACATGTTTGAAGGGCCTCTCACGCCAGTCCCAGTGCATCACCATGAAATACCACCCGGTCAATTCTTTCCCTACTGAAGCACAATCTGCACAAGCTACCTTAGCAGAATCAAACATTTGACAAAATAAAAGTGGCTTCCAGTGGGCCCTTTATAATTCTATATGAGCTATGGTTAAAACATACAGTGAATGTTTAAATAAAATGTATTACAGTGAAAGACAAGTTGCTATGAGTCCCCCTCGAAAACCTCCCTCTGGCTTCGAGCATACTTATCCCACCATTTTCGCCACTTTACGCACAACTAAAAACACTTGAGAAAGAGGGCTTCCAGAACTGCTTCGGCAAGTGGCCAGAACCATGGGACAAGTGTGTTGGAAGCAAGGAGGAGGACTGCGAGGGGTTCAATGACAGCATGTCTTTTACTGCAATAATTTTTTAAAGTGTAAGTATTCACATATTTTTTTAATCACACCTCGAATATCCTTACTGCCCCAGTCTCTGTGAGGCTGTGGGGCTCCTGGGAAGGTCACAGGTGAGCGCAGCAGGTGGGTCACGTGCACGAGTGCCACACAAGGTGCAGTCAGGTGAGGCACACGACGTGCACTTGCTTGGAAAGGTGAGAGCAGCAGGTGCCTAAGCCAGGCCTTGAGGGAAGCAAGATGTCACGGGGGAGGGCAAGGGGAGTCGCAGCTGCCCCGGGCCTTGCTCTTCCCCCAGGAGTGGAGGCACAGGCAGCCCACTTCCTAACACAAGGCCAGGCTCCTGGGAGAGGACGGGGAGGTGGCTGCTGAGCGCAAGAGCCTTCTCCTTGGCAGGTGGCCTAACCTCAGGGACACAGCGAGTTACGTTCTGAGCTCAGGTTGCTCTCCTTAATCTAAAAACCAAGGATTCCACCAGCTCCGCCCTGGAGCGTTGTGGGAGCTGCCTAAGGTGACAGAAAGAATCTAAGGCGGTGATGGCGAAACCTTCTAGAGACTGAGTGCCAAACTGCCAAGCCAGATCCGCTTATTTATCACAAAATGCCAGCAATGCAATGAGACCGGAAGACTGAGGTCTTAATTTACAAAAAACAACTCTACGTTAACATCCTGTGTCTTCAAAGCACAGTAACACATGTGCCACGGGCTCACCACCAGTGCTCCATGAGTGTGATTCTCCTTTCACCCTGACAAATAACCCTGCCAGCCTCTCCCCGTCCTCCTCACCCAGACTCTTCTCCCAGTTCTACCAACACTTCTCCATCCTTTCATCTGGCAGGCAGCTCAGCCTCGATGTAAAACAGAAGTTTGGTCCTGGACAACAGAAGGGGAGAAGACAAATATTGCTACTGTTGATTGAACTGAGGGTCTCTGCACTGAGCTACTGCTCCAGGACTTTTTTATTTTTTGAGACAGGGTCTTGTTAAATTGTCCAGGCTGGGTTCAAACTGCTAACGCTCAACCAATAGGCACACTAGCCAATTATTAAAGACCAGTGACACACACCTGTAATCCCAGCACTCGGGAGGCTGAGGCAGGAGGATCAATGTGAGTTCAAGACCAGCCTGGGCTGCAAAGTGGGCTCAAGGCCCACCTGAACTGTATAGTGAGACCCTGTCTCAAAAAGACAAAAAACAAACCAGGGGTGGTAGCTCATGCCTGTAATCCCAGCACTCGGGAGGCTGAGACAGGAGGATCACTGCGAGTTCAAGACCAGCCTGGGCTACAAAGTGAGCTCAAGGCCAGCCTGAACAGCATAGTGAGACCCTGTCTCAAAAAGACAAGGGCTGAGGATTTAGCTCAGTGGCCAGAGCGCCTGCCTGGCAAGCGCGAAGTCGTGAGTTCAATCCTCGGTGCTACAAAAATTACCACTGGTTACCACGCCCATCGCCAGAAGGTTTCTCCCCAGAAAACTTAAGAGTTTGAAGGGCACAGTGTTCTAAGCCCTTAGGCTTCCTCCCTATCCCTAGTGTCTGACACAACCTTGACCTTAAGTCCTGGACAGAGGTTACCACACAGGGTGCACATGTGGGGCCATATCCTGGAAACTCACACCCCAGGCTACCCTGCAGCTCCTCATTGAAATGTCCTCAAACATCCACTCAAGCAGAAAGTTGTTTTTTCCAGAAAGCTCCCGCTTATCTCTACAGAAAAAGTCCTTCTCCTCCTACCCTCTCAAACATTCACACTGAGTCTCCCTGATGAGGGATTGATTAATAAAGGCAGAGAAATAAAACCAAACCCAGCCACAGAAAGCTCCACACAAGATGTGTCCGAATCTAGGTGGTAGGCGCACATGCATGACATTCCTCCAAATGTTAAGGGGGCGGGAACCACGCACCATTCCACAGCTCGCAGCTCCACTGGGGGGCCTGGGAAGGTCCAGGCAAGTCAGGAGTGCTCTGTTTACGTGGGTCGGGCAGGCGGCCGAAAGCTGCACTCCAAGAAAAGACCCCACGGGGTGGGCTGGGCATAATTTTCAGGTTACAGATGGGAAACCTGGGCTCCTACTCATTGTCAACTAAACAAGGATGCAGGACTGAAATTCCCCCATCCTCCCCCGAGACATTCAGTTGGAGAGACGTCCTCTTGCCTGCACTGTGCCAGGCACTAGACGCATCCATGGACATGAGCTCAGCTAATCCCCGCTTCCACCCGCGGGGAGTCTCGACCACCCACTGGAGAGCGGCAGACAGCAGGTCAGGAGAGGTCAGCCGCGGGCCGCTCTCCCCGCCGTCCACTGCCTACATTCGCCTTGGGAAAGACGCCCTCCTCCCTCCAGGCAGCTACACTGAGTACTCTGTGGGACATCCTGCCAACACATGGAATCCCACCTGCGTGGGAACCTCCCAGTGCACAGACACCCTGTGCCCCAGAGTCAGCCCTGGCCGGACGTCAGCAATGAAAGCCTTCACCTGTTCTGGAACAACCCATGTTCATGATCCCGATTCCAATTCTCCAGACTGGGTAAAAAATAACCACAACTTCCCCTGCACTTGGCTCCTCCCCAAAGGGCTGTTGAGCCTCATCTGGAAACAGCTGGGAGGCAGCAGTTAACAGGAAACCAAACCGAACCAAAAAAAAAAAAAAATACAGCACAGAGTGTACCAGGGAGGTTAAACAGCCAGAACCAAGAGGCCAGGGGACAGACAGGAAGCTGCAGTTAGAAAGGACTGAGGCCAGAAACAGTCGCGCAGAGGAGGAGACCAGCTGGCCTTCCTCTCAGCCGGGGCAGGAGCCCGTGCAGGGCAGTGGCGATGGCTCTCACCCGGCTGAAGGGGAAGGCAGCCCCACTCAGGCTGCTCCTTCTCCCACCGCACTTAACCTGACTTCTCCAGAAGCCAGCGGGTGGTCGGGAGCTCAACCGCCTCTTCTGTCCAGCTTTTCTGTCAATCTGCACCAAATGCCACACTGCCGGCTAAACTCAGGCAAGCCCAACCCAGCCTCACCCAGAGATAAAGGGTATCTCCGTGAGACCTCACTAGACGGAGCCCCCTGGGGCCTTAGGTGGTAGGGTAGGTGGCAGCAGACCCTAGGGAGGAGGGGCAGTGATAAAAGCAATACAGCCAGCAGAGCTGGGAGGCCGGCAGCCAGGTAAGCTCACACCAAACCAGCGATGCATTTTGCAATCAAGAAAGTTGACTGAGCAGTGGACAGTTGCCAAAACATTTCTGAAAGAAATGGAAATAAAAAAAGTCATTACAAAAATTCCCTGGTGGACTCAATAGGCCTTTAGGTTACCCAAATGAAGGGCAAAGGGGAGCCCGGCTTATTTTTCCTTTGCAGAGCTTACTTAGGTGAGAGCTTTCTAGCCTGCATCTCCTGTGACTCCAGCATTCATTCTCCCCTCTACATGCAGAAGTTTATATTAAAGGAGAGGATTAAGTTCTCTTAATAAAATACATTCCTGTCTTTCATCTCTAGTTTTGTTTGAAAAGACTTTCTTCTGAAAGCACAGTTTATGCTGCAACCTAGTGGAGTCTGATGCCAAAGAAAGTGCTCAAAATCTGAGACTGAAGAGTGCCCCAGCTGCAATCTCAGTGCCATTTGTCTTTTTAAAAGCAGAACATCTTCACAGGCTTGGTGCCAGACCAGACTGGCAGGACCCGAGAGCCAGGGCGGAGACTGCCCGAGGTGCCACGTCAGGGGTGCAGAAGAAAAGCTCCAGGACCGCCATGAGGACAGACTTCACAAGGGGCCAGAGGTGAGGGGCACATTTCAGGAACATCACAAAGGAACAAGTCGACTGATCATTTATTCCACAGGGGGAAATGCCACCCAGAGCCAGGCAGCTAGTATTTTAAATCATGAAGGCATAATGTTTTAACTTGGATTTATCTGAGCAGCTCACTACGCTCCAAAAAGGGGCCAGGGGAATATTCCTGCTGTTCTTTACACTGCTGCTGGAGCCTCCCAGGACACTTCCTGGGCTGCCCGAAAAGCATAGCTAAGCAGCCAGGGCCTCGAGGATACTAATGCAAGAAGCCCAACTCAGCAGGGATCTCAACACCAGCTCTGTGTGGGGCTGGACTGCTCAGGTCACGGAAGTCAGTCCAAAGAATTTTTCGGCTGAGGCAAAAGTCACCCGAAGCAAATACCTAATATATCCCTGGAGAAGGGAGACAGCAGAGAGAGATTTAACCTCGAGGGACAGGGGTTTCAGTTACTTAAAGTATGGTGTGGTGCTCTGTGCCTGTAATCCCAATATCCAGGAGGCTGAGGCAGGAGAATCACCAGGAGTTTAAGACCAACCTGGGCTACATAGTGAGTTCAAGGCCAGCCTGGACTACAGAGTAAGATCCTGTCTCAAAAAACTAAAAATAACAGGAAAGTAAAGAACTCTCAACTCAGAGCCCCACTGAAGTGTTAGGTTGGTATCTGGGATGTCTGTCCTGGACACTGCCATCTCCCTTATATGTTTCGGGGCAACCAGAAATCCCTCCAGGAGCCCCACAGCTCTGCCCCAAGGCCTCCCAATAAATGGGTTGTGCAGGGCTCAGTCTCTTGGCACAGGTACAATGTGAAAAGTAGCTAACATTTTAATCCTGGCAAGCTGGGAGGCTAAAGCAAGAAGGTTGCAAATTCTAGTCCAGCCAGGGGAAACTTAGCAACTTAGCAAGATCTAGTCTCCCAATTAGAAATACAAATTAAAAGTGGGGGGTAGCTCAATGGGAAAGTCCTGGGTTCAATTCCTAGTAATGAAAAAAAAAAGTAGCTAACATTTATGGAGCGCCTAACTCAGTGCCAGGCACCGGAACAAGCACTTTACCTATTTGAGTCCATCCCCACAAGAGCCCCCTGGAGGCAGAGACTACTGTCACTCTCTCTGAAGGAGGAAGCAGGCTCCAAGGTGTTACACAACCATTAAATAATGCAGCCAGGGCCCTAGACGCCTGGACAGGTGGTCTTATGCACCGCGGGGTACTGCACACTCGGGGGTACGGGGCGGCCAGCGCCAAGTACCGCAAGGTGCAGCCGTATCCGCACCCCGTTCTCGCCCTAGATCTGTGGCCCCCGACCCCGGGGGGCAGGGCCTGGATGGGGAGCGAGAAGCCGGAAGAGGCAGAACACAGCTCGCAAGGAGAGGCCAGGACCGCGGCGTCTGCGGCAGCTGCGGACCCCGACCCACACCTCCTCCCCACGGAACACGAGAAGCCCCGGGGTCCCGGCTGCCCAGCCCTCCGTCGTGTGAAAGGGAGGCCCCCGCAGGGACGCAGGTCCGGCCGGCTCCTACCTGTAGGCCAGGGTCATGCACTCGAAGAGCTTGGTGAGCGAGGCGTCGATGGACAGGTGGCAGGAGCTGGTCTTGCCGAAGCTGTAGGTCTGGCACGTCTGCTTGTTGACCGTGTCGAAATCGTAGCCCTTCTTGGGCGGGTGCTCGCGGTGCGGCGACGACACCATGAAGTGGCCGCTGTGGATGATCTGCTGGCGGCGCGGAGGCTCCTCGCGGCCCGAGCCGGGCCGGGGCGGCAGCGGCGCGGCGCTCGCGTGGGCCCGGGCCGCGGGGGCCGAGCCGGAGACGGGCGGCGGGGACGGCTCATCCGTGTCCGAGTCGTCGTCGTCCTCCGGCACCGGCGACTTGAGCAGCACCGAGCGGACCCGGCCGCGGGGCCGGCGAGGGGAGCACGTGAAAACGTCGGCGGCCATGAGGGGGCGCTGGCCGGGGCATCCCCCGGGGCCCGGGGCGGCGGGCGCTGCGAGGCTGAGGGGCGCCGGCCCGGCCCGGCCCGCGCGCGGACTATCCACGGGCGCGCGGCAGCGCGGCAGGGGAGGGCGCCGGCCCCGGCGTGACGTCACGGGAGCGCCCAGCCAATCGGATACCCGTACCCGCCTCTTAAAGGTACAGGAAAATTGCTACTTATTTAGGCGGACAGAAAAAAAAACCCGGGAGGCCACGCCTCCCCGCCCCGCCCCTCGCCACCGCCCCCTCCGCTCCGGGCTGACCTGGCAGCCGCGGGACGCCGGCTACAAGCCGCGGCCCTCGCGGGTGTCTAGGTCCAGGGACGGCGACGGCTGGCCCCGCCGCCGGGCCCGCCCTGGGCTCGGGGACTGGCGCGTGGCCTGGCTGCGGGCGGGGCGGGCCCTCCACGTGGTGGGTGGGGGTGGGGCTCCTCCCTCGCGGGTCGCTTTCTTCTGCGAGGCCCGGAACTGAGCGCTCAAAGCACCTTTCTGATTGTGTGGGTTGGCGTGGCTGCTGTCCCCGTTACTTTTAATCAATGCAAAGTCCGGGGCGTGGAATACCTAAGGAATTT
>RJWT010041995.1:0-12218 GCA_004365215.1 Cuniculus paca
AAGAAGTAGAGATGGGAAATCCAAAAGAAAAATCTAAATAAAAAATTTCCTCCAAACTGCTCTCTCTTGTTGGTATCCGAAGGTAGGGCTGTCTTCATCCAAGGGAGGTTTCTACACTTTGGTGTCTTTCTTCGGCCTCCCTCCAGAATTTTCCTGTCTCTCAGGGTCCTTTCAAAATGTCACCTTCGCCCTGAACACTGTTTCTGACCAATCAATGACCCCTTTCTCTAGAGCACTCACTGATTCCTACTGGAGACCTATAGAAGACAGTGCCTGTGCCTGGATTCATCTGTGTGGATTTCTTTCCTCCCCAAGAGCAGGGCTGATGTTACCCATTAACCCAGTGACCCACCCATCCATCCATCCATCCCTTCCTTCTGTTCCTCCACCTGCCCATACAACTATACTCACACACATTTTATTCTATAAAGCACTAACATGGAATACCCAACAGGAGTAGGTCCTCAACACCACTTGCTCAACCCTTACTTACATCTCTTAGAGGACAGTGCTGTGCAGTCACCAGCTTAGTGCCAGAAAAAAGGGCTTGAAGCCAAGCATGGTAATGCGTACCTGTAATCCCAGCACTTGGGAGGCTGAGGTAGGAGTTTGAGGTCAGCCTGGGTTATTATGCACTGGGTTTAAGGCCAGTCTGAACTACATACTGAGACCGCCTCAAAAAATAAAGACACCCTCAACTCTTGTCCTGAAGTGTGTAAGTGACAAGCCCCACATCCCCAAGGGGCACTAGACTAACAGCATGCTGGGTATGTTTACCATGGGACACCCACTTCTAGGTACCCCTGGGGATCCCTTGACAAAGACTCAAAACTTCTTGTTAGTTGCTTCTCTTTCCATTCTGGGAGGGTCTGATCCATGTGCTCCAATTCCTCCTTACCCTTTCACACATGTATCTCAGCTTGCTCTGGGCACCACCAGAAGAGAAGAGTGTAAGCAATCAATCCCAAACCTAGCTGACAGGTACCCTGTCCTGGCTTGTGGCATTCCCCGAGGTCCCTCTCAAACTGGACTGGGTCCCCTATCCCCCCAACCCACCTAGGTAAATCCACAGGGAGTAGAAGAGTGGGGATTTTATTTCCTTCTTTGGTTCTCCCTAACTATTGAATATGTCTGTGCTGTCAATTCCTCACCTCCACTGTGAAAGAAAAAAAAATCATCAATCCCTGAGTTCAGAGGTGGACCTAGGGGAGAGGATGGAATTAGGGGAAGTCAACTCAAGTCATCTCCTGGATATGAGGTTTAGTGGTGGCAATCTCACAGTCAATCAACAACTCTGAACACCCACCCATAGACAATGAACCAGACATCAGAACTCATCCTAATCTTTCACCCTGGTCACAGCATTATTACATGAGCTGTTACACTAAAGTGAGCTTAAAAAAAAAATGGTGTGTGAATCCACTTATTCGGTCTTCAAGAGTTCCTATGGAGGCTCATTCCCTACCTATCTGCTTTATGACAAATAGGTACCAACTGTGGATACAATAAATAACTTTCGTTTGTCTCTTCCCTTCTTTGATTCCATTTATTTATTTATTTTTGCATTGCTTGTAAACTGGTGAAAGGCAATTCAAAATGTAACTTCAATAGTTGGGGCAACTAAGATAATTTGCTGTGCTAACACAGTATTAGGTTTGGGAAAGCGGAAAGACTTAAGTAAGGAAACGCAGCTTGGGTATACAGACAGCCAAGTTGATCAGACTTACACTTATTTGGGGGGACAGCACCATAAATATTCACTGAAAACACACTGTACAGACTGAGCTACTCTAATCTGAAAATGTGACGTGTTCCCAAATTCTAAACCCTGAGTCACCACAAGTTTATTTCAGTCACAAAATTACTACAAGTAGGGTATAAAACTACCGTTGGGCTTTGCATCTAAGGCGTATTTGCAGCATAAATGAATTCTGAGTTCAGATGAGCCCTATCCTCAAAATATTTCATTATGTATGTCCAAATCATCAAACACGAAAACAAAAGCTGAAATCCTTGCTAGTTCTAGTCATATTGGATAAGAAATGCTCAATTTGTAATGCACTTGGTTTGCTATCAAAGTTCAAAAACAAATCAAGATGGGCTTATAAAGGAAAAGAAAAATGTCCCAGTGGTTGAGCACTTGTGTAGCATGCGTGAGGCCCTGGGTTCAGATCACCAGCACTGCATCTACACAAAGTGTTATGGGGAAGCTATTTAAACTGATACTCCAGGTGCATCCAGGATGATCTTATCAGCAGCCACTGCCACCACCTTACCTGCCACGCATCTGCGTGAGACACAGCAGGCCTTACCTGTTGTACATGTATACGTGGACTCTGCTGGCCTGCAGTGCCGAGTCCAGGTGTTGTAGGAGCGCTTCTGTGGTCAGTACATTAGCACCTTCTTCTTTCGGGGTCTGGATCATGAGTTGAGGATTAAACATAGCCTCTTCTCCAATCTTCTGGCGAGTATAATTTAATTCACGACTTACTCGTCCACCAACTGACAAACATGGGCAAGTTCCGATTAGAACACCAAAAATGATCACAAATTTGTGCTGTCTCTATCTGGCTAACCAACCTAGGTTCTCTGACCTTGTATCATGAATGGCAATTTTATGAATGATAAATATAGTCAAGTATTTACTGTGGCTGCCAGCTGTCCCCCCCATCCACTCCCCACCACTGAGGCACACCTCCAGGAGGTGTGCTTTGCCGTGGCTCTGAACCAACAGACCAACAGCAGCAGCAAAACTTGAGACACCTTTTCCTTACAGACCAGACCAAATAACCCTGTTACAATTTCTTTCACTTGTATAAACAATGTGCCCCTGCAGTAAGTTTCAAGATAAATGGTTTCAATTTACACTCTTCTCCTAAGTAATTTGGCAAAGGTAACAAGGAAATGTTTCTCCTTGGTGCAAAAAGAAACAAGGAAAGGATGTGAGTGTGTGTTCAGCACACAACTTTCCAGGAGAAGATCTATGTGACTCAAGTCAGGTCAGACACACAGAGAGACCCCACAGAAGACGAACAGAATTCACCAGCCAGGGCTACCATGTTGAGCCCCCAGCGCCTACTTCTTATTAAAACTCATCTGGTCACATCTCAGTCACCTGTGCTATCCACCTAGAACCGGCTTTGCTCCCCTGCCACCAGGGACAGCACCACTGACACTTCATGCAAACTGTCTTTCTCTCTTCCTCTTTTTTACAGACTCAGACCTAGGCTTATCGCCTATTACTGTGCTGGACCAACATGGTAGCCCTGTGCTGGGCAGCATCTGGGGAAGACAGATGGAGCAAGAGGACCCCAGAACTTCTTCCCCAGGCACATGCGGCCTAGGGCAGAAGCAGCCAGTTCTGAATGGCTCCTGAAATCGCTGCTAAACTGTTGGTTTACTGAAAAGTGGACAAAGACCTCAGTGATCCTAGGGATCTTTCTTCAAGTTTAGCATTCAAGGTCATAAACACTAAGTTTGGGTAACTAAGTACTGGAAACAGCGGGGTGTTTAATTCTCTTGGCATATTCTATAAACAAGAGGGCAGGCAAAAGAAAGCAAATAATGGCCTCGCTAGGAAAACCAGTACAGTGTCGCAGGTTGGCAGGGCCCTCTAGGAAGGTTCCAGCAGAGGCCCAGGCCACTAGGGAGCTCTGAGGTGTGAGGACTTGGGAGGGGGAGAGGAAATCGGAAGTTGGTTCTTACAAAGTGCAGAAAGGTAGTAAGACAAATGCGAAGGAGAATGGCGGGGGAGTGGCTCGTGGTAGAGCACTCCCTGAGCAGGCCCAAGGGTCTGGGCTCTATCCCTCGCCCCACAAACAATCTCTGGGAAACTATTTGCTGGCCTTTCCTGAAAAGCCTACTAAAGCTGCCTGAGGGCAGTCCCGCTAACTGCTGCCTGAATGTTACCCAAAGTTGATCTCCAACCAACTAAAGCTGACTTTCAACCAATTCACTTGTTAGACTTAATTCACATCCTATATATGGGGTGAACTAGGGTTAGAAGCTAAAAAGAGGATTTTTAGTCCAGAACTCACTTCTGAGAAACGAGAGCTGCACCTTTAGGAACTCATCCCAACTTTTGCTCAATCCCAACCTTTTTTTCTAGCAGTATCACATCTAATGCCCAAACGAAGAAACCATTTCTAATTCCACTTGCCTCCTCAGACTAGCAGAGCACATGGCTTTACATTCTGCTACAAAGCAGCATTTTTTTTCACAAAAATGACAAAATAAAAAGCAAGGGATGTTTTATATACTCTTCCACACCAATCTCATAATGGATCAACTGTTTTATCCTAACGAGATTATGGCAAGGATGCTATTTCCAAGATGTAAAATGTCCCAACATGTTTCATCACGTTTTTATTATGTTTATTAAAATAAACACCTATGTTAATAAAGGTGGGTACCTGCCATGTCTGTGGGACTGAAAACCGTATTGTTCCTCCATCTCTTTGCTCTAATGATAAACACAAATGCCTTAGCACAGTGGCAATTAGTTTCAACCAAAATAAGATTATCGCTAAACTGACCAAACAACTAGAGTTTCTGAGTAATTCCAACATTTTCTCAACCATCAATATGCTATATCCTACTTTAAGGACTGCTATTAAATTTACTTTTACATATTACTATTATTATCTTACCTAACATTTTATGTTTAATCCAGTATGGATGGTGTTACAAAACAAGTCAACAATTTAGCTTATCCTAAATCACAGCCAAATAACAGCCCAGGGCCGTTCATAACTGGCACAGGCCTGTAATCTCAGCACTCTGGAAGGCTGAGGCAGGAGGACTGCAAGTTTGAACCAGGTCTGGATAAATTAGCAATTTATTGTTTAGTTACCATTTATTTTATTTGATCAGTACTTGTTCAGATCATTCATTCATTTCATTCATTCATTCATCTAGCAAGTCTTTGTGGATATGCTGTAGTGGGAACCACAGTGGTGGACGAGAGCCAGTGACAGGTACAGGCAATGTACTGTAAGCCATGATGCTAATTTTATGGCGTGACAAGAGCCACAGAATGAAGATGGTGACGCCATGTTGGATGATGGGGAAGGGGACAGGCCACTTCAAACAGGGTGGCTTGGAAGACTCAAAGGGAACTATTGTTTAAGGTGACTGGAAAGAAGATTCTTCCAGTAGAGGAATCTGCAAATCAAAGCTCTATACTTTGCCTTACTATAGGGAGAGACCCAGGCAGGCGTGGCTGAAGCCTGGTAAGCCTGTGGTAAGTCATGCCTTTGCTACTTGCAGGGTAGACTTAGCTCCTCGTCTAGTACATCTGGGTCATAGAAACTGCACAGCATTCATATGCTCTTACATTGTACTCACCCAAGGTGCGTGGGCACAAGCCACAGGAAACAGAAAGCCCTCTGGGCACAGCAAATTCATGGACTCACCTGCCTTTTGCTGGCAACCCTAGCAAAAGCTTATCCTAAATCACAGCCAAATGACAGCGCAGGGCCGTTCATAACTGGCACAGGCCTGTAATCTCAGCACTCTGGGAGGCTGAGGCAGGAGGACTGCAAGTTTGAACCAGATCTGGATACATTAGCAATTCACTGAGAGCCTGTCTCAAAATAAAGAACTTTAAAAAGCGGATCAGTACATAAGTCCAGGGTTCAATCCTTAGAACAACAACAACAAAAAAGTGAAAGCTACTTGATACAGAGACCAAAATTACCAACAAGCTCAAAGTACCTTCATTACATCTTTCAGTTCTCTTTAGTCTCCTTCTTCATCCTCCATATACAACTTAATGACAAGACAACAACCGACATTTCTGAAGACTCAAGACCCTGAGACACAAAGTCACCTTTCACACTTGTGTGATATTTTCCATCTGCAGAGCTCCTGAACTCTTATTTCCTCAGGAGTATTCTGATTGTGGCTGTTCCTCCATGAGGTGGAGCCAGCTGTCCTGGACAATGGGGGTCAAGGGACCCCTCTCTGAGGCAGGGAGATCTGGGACACATCCCTGATACCACTGCATCTCATTAACTTTCCCAGTAAAATAGGGACAAAAATGGCACGACTAATCTGGCAGGACAGTGTAAGGATGAAATGACACTGTATGGAAAACTTCCAGGAGTGTCCAGCTGATGACATTAACTCACTGGCTACAGAACATGGGTCATCACCCTCACTTCAGAAGAAAATCATTTGGAAGACTTACCCAAGGTCACTCTGCTGGTAAGAGGCAGAAGTGACTTTCAAACATCTGAGAATTGAGTCTAGCAGAACAGGTGTTTTAGGGAGTGCCACATTTCACACACAGACTACACTGAGCTCACAGCTAGAGCTGGTAGACTACATTAAGAAAACAGGTATAGAACTCCTATTTAAAGGACAATGATGTTGCCTCTAAAGTTCTCCTCTGTCCCCCAGAAGGCTAACTTTTTTGCCAGCAGGGCTGCTCTACTTTTCTTCTCGTCCCCCAAGGAGACCATGCCAAAGGTGGCCATGAGATGAGGGCACGGTGGAAACACAAGCAGTATAAGTCTTTACCTAGAAATTCTGCATCTTGTTCTCCAGAAATCTAAAGTGTATACAAATCTTTGAAAAAGGAGGGTTAAAAAAAAAAAAAGCATCGCTTCTGCAAATAACTTCTTGATCAGGATCTGCTCATCTTCTCCCCCAAATCAAACTAAGCGTGGTTTTGCCAGGAAAAAGAAAGAAAGAAAGAAAGAAAGAAAGAAAGAAAGAAAGAAAGCAAGCAAGCGAGCCAGCCCTGATGGGAAACCATTCAACCAAGAGGCCCTGACCTCTGGACCAGCAAGAACCCCAAGTCACTGTTACTGTTTCTTAGCACAGGCTTTTCCAGAGTATAACGAACGCCTGCAGCATCTGCACAAAACTTGTTAGTAAAAACCTATCGTCATCCACACAAAGATGATCCGAGGCACACTGTCTCCTGTCTGCGCACCTCTGGCACACAGGCCACCAGGGAATGATGGCACTTACTCAGACTGCGGTACAAATATCAACTAAAGAATGGCCTCCGTATCGAGTCCTGGGAACAGGCAGTCATCTGTACAAGATATTAATTCCCCCAAAGTCTCAAAAAGTCAATCGGTCAAAACAAATGACCCTTTCAGCCTGAAAAAGTACCCACTCAGAGTCCAATTAGGAAAATGGGGTCTGTGTATATGCAAGCCCGGCATTTGCATTTGATTAATCCCATGAATTATCTCACAGCCTCAAAAGCACCACCCCCTCAACCTTCCCTCCAGTTGCTTCAGGTCCTTCCTTCTGTGCTTCGACTGCGAACTCTAAAAGGGTGTAACTGCAAAATTATTAGCTCGGGCTCATTCTCTACCCTGAAAAGTGAAAATTCAGTAATTTGGGCAATTGGCTGGAAACTCCTGGGCTGTGAGTGGTACTGTTCTCCCCCACCCACCTCTTGTATTCACAACAAGCCAACTGCCGTTTCCCGTGCTGTGCTGTTTTCTTCTTGTGAGCACGGGCCCGTGGGTGTCGCCATGGGAAATGCTAGAATCAGAGAGCCCGCATACCTGCTTTGGATACCTGGGTCACTCACCCGAGGGCCACACGGGACTGGGCTGATCTCAGGAGTGCCCATGCGCCTGCGTCACTGCCCCCACCCCACAGGCCAGCAGCTTGGGGGCCATCTGCTACCCACCTCCCAGGCTGTCTCTCTTCTGTGTGGCTTCCCTGAGACCAACCCTCACCCTGTCGGAGGCAATCAGGTCAGCCCAGCACTTGTCCGTGGCAGCTCCCGGGACTACATTGCATCTGTCACTGCGGTCACTTGGGGCAGTGGCAATGATGGCTAGGCACAACCCTACCAAAGATGAGCACCTCCTGTAGCCAGAAGCGTTCTTTATCCCTCATCACATGCTTTCCAAGCTGTAAGCTGCCCCTCGCTCCTACTGGGATCTCACCTGAGTCTCATGCGCTACTAGCCAATCCTACCATCCTGCAGGAAATGAGGATGCATGGAAGGGCCAATGCCTGGCCAAGCTGTAGAACTCAAGAACCAAGACAGCATCTTTTTATCAAGGTCTGAGTACTTACTGAGGCCTAATATGTCTTCATTTTAAAAAATAAAAACAGAATGCAACCCAACAACAACAAAATCCAAGTGTTTGGTCGTGCGCTCTTCATTACAGCATTCAGGCCGTTGCATACCATTAACCCCGGTTCCCTTCTCCCAGCCTGTGGGGCTGACATCACTTCTCCGCACTGCACAGTCTTCTTGCCATTATCCAGCCTGGGCCCCTTTTCATTGGCCTCTTACTTCAGCAGGCCGTGGAGGGGGAGGGGGGACAATGCAGTCGCCACCTTTGCATGCAGTGCCCTGGCCTCTGAGGACACCACGCTGGCCTGATTTCTATCTCCTGCACCATTCCTTCCCTCTGCATCTGTGCAGGGAGACTCGCGTCACTGAGGGCCACTTTCATGATTTTGTTGCCATCAGGATTAGCTGGATTAGGGGCCAGTACATAAGGCCCCCCTGGTGCTGTGAGGAAGTCTCATCGCAAGGTCAGCGGGGTGTGAACTATATTCTGTCAACACCACTACTTCTTACAACCGCCATGCAAAAGCGGGGGGGGGGGCAGAAAAAAAATTGCTCCAAGGGCAAAATGTATGAACTTATCATAGCAATAAATTCCCCCAGCCCGCATTGCAAAGCATGCGGGCGATTCAGGACAATCCTTTCAAATAAGAAACCTATGGGATTCTTTTAATCTATAAAGAATTCAGTAGGTTTGATAGTGGTGGTAGGTGGAAAGGAGAATTAGTTGCCCAAAGGGGAGAAACACCCATCTAGAAAAAAAAAAATCAAAAAACAAGAAAGAAATCCAAACCTAGACTTTTCCAAACAGTTTGGTAAGAGTCTCAGGGATGAAACCTTATATTTTGTCCAAGGCTTACACATCTTGTCTTCTGAAGATCAAACATGCTCCCAACCAGAGACCCAGCACCACCATTTAATGCGGAAAAGAAAATAATGTAGGCAGGAGAGTACTTGGGGAAAAGGTGGGGGGTGCTGGGGGTAAGACGATAGGGAGAAAAACAAAAACAGCTTTCAACTAAAAACTTCAGCGAGCAAGTCTTCCTTCAAGGCGATCATCTGGCCCGTTTACCTTACAAACCTCCCGCTCTGAGTCCCCACTCATCTGAACCCTGCACGAAGAAATTGTAGAGAAAGTCATGGGATTCCTGCAAGTGTGCATGAGTGTGTGTGTGTGTGTGTGTGTGAGTGTGCACATTTTATAGGACAGTCCCTCTTGCACAGAACTGGGCTGTTCCATCAAAGCTGTATCTGTTATATTTCTTTTTCTTCTGTTTGGCGTATTCACCAACAAGAGAATAGGAGGTAAGCTCTGGCGGCCCTGACCTGCAGCTGGAACACAATACTTTCGCACAGCCCTGCCGACCCCTGACATAAATTTTACACCGCAGCTGGCATTTACACACTCAGCATTACCATATGTATAGCTGCTCGGTGCTAATTATGCTAATCACCTGTCTAACTCGCTGCTGCGAAAAATGGTTGTATTTAGCAGTCCAGTGCCTACCAATGCGGCTTACTGTGTGGCTGAAATGTACATTCAGATGGCCCTGAATGGCAAGATTTTTCCACGTTGCTGGCTACATTCAGGCCTCAGAAAAATTTATTCAAGTCAACTGGTTTCGGTCCGCAACAAAAAAGTTACGAGAAAAAAGTGAGTGTGTTCTTGCCCTAACATTCTGGATCTGCTTGCAAGCAAAATGATAAATCAATTGGTGTGGGAAACAAAAAGGGAGAGAGATTTCTTTTGGGAGCCATGTGAAACTGTAGCCTATTAAAAAAAAGGGGGGGAGAGGAAAGGGTCATCCTATTCCCCAAATCTCTAGAAAGAGCAGTTAATAGATATTTAGCCCTAATCCTAATTCTCTCAAATTGCAAGCTTTGTTTGCAATTAAGCAAGGTATTAAACATTTGCAATTCCCTGACCATGCATAGACCAAAATGAAGGTATAATATTTATCATGTCTTGCTCACTGCAATTGTATGTGAACGTCACAGGAGGAAAAATCAGGTATGAGGAAATAAAGAATTTCCTAGGCAGTTAGGAATTCTTTTTTTTTCTTAGAAAGCCTCTATTTAAAAAGAGACTGTGTGTGTGATGTTTGTCCATTTTGTGGTTCCTGGTTCCTCACTAAGGGAGCAAAAGGAAATCAGGGAGCAGGGGTGGAGAAAGATGACAGAATTCAAAAAAGAAAAGTGGTGGGTCAAAAACCCTACATTTCCTTAATTTCAAAATTCCTGTTTTTATTACCATTTCTAAGAGCAGTCTGCTCAGATCACATTTATAGAATGGACTTCTTAAATCAGGATAATATTAGTATAGCTAGTTACACAATTACCTAAATTCAAACTGAAATCTGACTTCTTCCTAACTCATGAAATGTGTTCATGTTAATTTTTTTAAAAACCCTGAGCTCAGTCAGCCTGAGAACTGCTGAATACCAACTTGTGTGGAAGCACAGAAAAAGTTGGAGCATTCCACTGCCTGCAGCATTGTAAAACCCTTCTGACTGGAGGGTGTCCTCCTGCCTTGCTACTTGCTCACCTCCAGTTACTGTCAGCAGACTTCTTACTGCAACCCAGAAAGCAGGAGTCAATTTGGTTTCGCACCTTACCATGTGCCACCCCCCAGGGCTACAAAACACCACAGCAGCAACCTTGTAACAGATAAATCTTAGGTGTACAGGCAGGTGAACCAACCCAGCCGGCTTTCTCTCCTTCTGCAGGAGTTTGTGAAGGAAGGCAGGTGGGGTCTTCTGGCCTGGCTTCCCCTCACCTTTCAATTTAACTAAGACAGATGACAAGAAGGAGGATGCTGCTCGGATGACCACAGATTTCCTCCAACCCACTTCTCACTTCCGGTTCTGTTCGGGATTTCTCTGTGTGGGGAGCTAGGGCTTGAATCCAGGCCCTCACACATGTCAGGCAAGCGCTCTACCACTGAGCTACACTCCAGTGCCTGCTTAACATTTTACAAATGTATCCGACCCTATGAGGTAACATTAACCAAGCCACATTTTGCTCTCTTTGGCATCCCAATCCCGGTCGCTATTCCAGACTGTTAATTTATCTGGGTTTTGTAGTTCCAGATCTTCACTGTGCAGCCAAGAACACAACCAGCACTACTGTAACTCACTCAAAGCTGAGGGCCTGCCCCTCTCTGCTTCTCCCTCTCCTGCTCTTCTTAAATAGGAGATGGACCACCCTGCCTCATGGCACAGGGCAGTGTTTACATTGCAGTACTCCACACTGTGTAACACATCTGGCATTTTTGGGCAGGATTCCTGAGCTAGGGGCCAGAAGCCCTTAAGCAATGATTTAAGGGGGAAAAAAAAATCATGCACATTGACTTAACAAAGCCCATTTCCAGTTCCTTCTGCTTACTTTAGTACATGTTTCATCAGTAACTGCAAACTATCTTGGTTGCTAAACTGAGCAAATCCACTGCTTCTTTTCATTTACCCTAACAATAATAAATAAAGCACGCACTGTGATACAGGACTGGCTTCTCGCTGACCCTGCCTTCATTGCCAGTGGCCTTAGGGGACCCACATGCAGTTTGGACCATTAGGGGCAACGTGCACCTGGGTTTCTGGATTAGAAACAAGGTTCTGCCTCCATAATATAAATCTCTCCAACAACAAACTTGTCATTCATCAGAAGAAATCTAACTGCTCACCAACGATACAGTTGCCCGAACACAGGACAACCGTATTCTTCAACTGTGCTCTAAACCCCAAATGAAACATGACAGGTACAGTCTTTCCTGGAGGGCCAAGGAAGGGTGCATCTTTCTGTACTCAGACTCCAAAAACCCACCCAACAGTCAGGCATTTCTCAATGACTGCACTCTCCTGTATGGAAAGCTAATTATTTCCATCAAAACTAGTTAAAAAGAACACATACATCTGTGTTAAAGAAAAAAAAATCACAACGCAGTGTAAAGGAGAGGGGGATTTAAAAAAAAATCTAGTTATTACGAAGCACTCAAATGCAGAGACTGGCAGCAAAGGATAAGCAACTGATGTGTTTATAGTTTGATGACCCCAATTTTATCTATGAATTCTAAGAATGTTCCCACTGAACAGATTCCAAGGAGTTTCCTCCTGACCCAGCAAAGTGCCTTCACCAGTAAAGCCCTTTTCTCTCTGGGATGCCCACCAAG
>RJWT010041996.1:0-12222 GCA_004365215.1 Cuniculus paca
TTTTCCATTTCTTTTTCTGGCCTCCTCCCTGGCTGGGCCTGCTCGCTGCGGGGTGTGGGGAGAGGCCTTCCTGCCTCACCTCAGCACTGGGGGAGGAATGCAGGTTTCCATCATGGGGCCGGGTGCCTTCATTGATTGTCTTTGTCAAGTGGAGGGTATTTTCTGAGAATTCTTATCATAAATCAGTGTCGAGTTTTGTCAATGCTTATTCTGGTCCCTTGGTGTGATGGTGGAATTCCTTTCTTCTGCTAACACGATGGATGGCGTGGCCCCTTCTGCAGTGTCAGCAAGCTGTGCACCCGTGGGATAAGTCCTTGTGGACACAGCGTGACTTCTCCCCGTGTGCTGCCGACTTCCGTTTGCTGATGTGAGAGGAGAGTTCTGACAATGTGGGCCCGCAATGGCCTGACGTTTCTGGCTGTCCCAGCCTTGCAAAGTCAGGGCCTGCTGAGGACCTGCTGTCTGCTGTGGCAAGGGGCTGGACGACAGTGACAGAAGACAGACAGGACTCTCAGGATGACAGGCCAGGCTGGAACTGTCTCCTGTGAGCTGTTCCTTTCTCACGAGAACAAGTAAGCCCAAAGCCTGGTGCGGTCCTGGGGAGGTCTCAGCCAGGGCTTGGGCTGTGCTCCACACTGGCCCCCGAGCAGGACCCTCAGGACCCAAATGCAGCTGCTGTCCTTGCTGGAATCTTGACACACTTGCATATCTGTTTAGCAATCAGTACCATTACCATGTTACGCTTTTTAATCCAGGAACTCAGTAATTATTGCTATTTACTTAGATCTTTGATTTCTTCTATCAACATTTTGTAGTTTTCAGCACAGACATCCTGTACCCGACTTGTTAGATTTGTGCCTGAGTATTTACTGGGGGTGAGGGGATTGTAAATGGTGTTTCATTTAAAATCGTGGTTTTCATGAGTTCATGGATGGTATGGAGGTGTATAATTTATGCCGTATGTTTCTCTGTGTGTCAGTCTGTTTCATGACTAATGAAAATTAGAGAAGGGCTACTTTATAATGAAAGGAGGCTTCTTGTAGCTCCTGGTCCTGGTCTGTGGTTGAGAGTTGTCACCTGGTGGGTACCTCTGTGTTGGGTCCCCAGGTAGCACTGGGTCTCATGGGGTAGAAGGCAGAAAGTGTGTTTCTTAGTTCTGAAGCTTTTGTTTCTTGCCATTTCTCTTTGTTTGATGAGATTTCTCATTTCTTGGCTGAAGCGTCTACATTTTCATGTGTTTCGGCCAGCGTCCAATCACTAGTTGGAGCACTCCGTATGTTGATTGTCACTTTAGCAGCTAGGTCTTCCCAGCATTAGCAGCCGTTGATTGCCTTCCCATTGAGTTCTTTCAGGTTGGTAGGATGGTGAGTGATTTGGGGTTGAAATCTGGACTGTGTGAGTATGTTTGGACTGTAGATCTTATTTAAATTGTGAGTCTTTGTCCCTTTCTCGACCTCTGTATGGTGGGCTGGGTGGCGGCTTCCTGGTGCCTTCTGTCTGGGTTAGGAGTGCCGGTCCTGAGTGCCCGGATGCTGGGCAGGACTGCGTTCAGGTCTGCTTGGTGTCCACTGGCCAGAGTGGGCCATGGTGATTCCAGGTTTTTCTAAAAGTCTTCTGCTTTCCTGGCTTTTTCTTTATTCTCTGCCTGGAGAAAGCAGACTTTCCTTGGGCTACTTTGTGCCCTCACTTGCTGGCTTTCCAGGGCCTGGTCTGGTCACTTCCTTGAGTCCCAGGGTCCTGGTCAGTCTGTACTTCAGGGTCTTCTAGTGTTTGCTCTAGGTGTAGTGTCTGGACTCCTGCTGTACTTTGCAAGAGAAATGAATGCTTATGTCATCTTTCTGGAAAATGAAAGTCTGCCTTTCAGAGACCCTGGAGCCATTGGAAATGGCTCTCACATGGGAGTAAACTGTGTTCTGAGAGTGTGTTACGGTGAAACACAAGGGGACATCAGCCCGAGATTTGTCACGGGGGCTCACCAGGGTGGCGACCAGGACCAAGAGTGTAGACAGATGTAGCTTCACGCGGGGCATCTGGGAGAGTCCACGCAGGGGTTGGGGGAGGAAACACATGGAGGGTAGAAAGGAGCATGCACAAAGACAAAGTCTGCTGTTGGGATATGTCTGCCCTGGGGCACTGTGGGGTGACTTTCGAGGGTGGCAAGGAATCAGGGACCCCATATCTGCAGGGATGACCCTGGAATCTAATGGGACAGCTTGACTGAAATCAGGGCACTGAAGGAGCGGGAGCGGGGAGCCAGGGCACCTAGGCCTGACCCACTGTGGTCGCTGGCTCCTCCCTGGTGACCTGCCCACCTTGGGCCCTGACACAGGGGCCTGGGTAGAGAGGAGTGGGCAAAGGTCTCATCGGCTTCTCCAAGGCCAGGATGGCCGCCTGCAGAGGACCTGGTGGAGAGAGAAGCCATGGGGAGCCAGGGTGCCCCAGGCCCGGCGCCATCCTGGCTGCATGGTTCCCATGCCACACACCCAGAAAACGACTTCTGCAATCTTGTCCTCATCTTTGGCAGAGCGAGCACAGGAGCTGCTTATCTCATGGGACTGTGGCAAAGAATACCGAACTGAAATAATCAGAGGGCACCCAGTCAAGTTTATAAAGTGCTGTGCAGAATCAATATAAAAATAAATACAGAAAGGCTCCAGGAAGCCTGTTATCTAGTGTTTTGGGAGGGCCGTGACCCTCCCATGCCCGCCCACCCAGCACCCTCCTCAAGGGTCCGGGCAGAGGCTGGTGCTGGAACCTGCCTGTGGCTGCGGCTTCTCTGTAGCTAACGTCCCAGCAGAGCCCATCGCAACCGTCCTTTATGTAGAAACCACTCAGATTTTCATACCGCACGACCTGCAGGCATCCTTACGCCTTCTGGCTTTAATTATGCACCTCAGATTAATCCCCAAATGCTCCTGGCTTTCTCTGCAGTCCCTGGCAGGGTGTGCTTCGAGTGCAAATGGGGCCGGGTGCTCACTCCTGAGCCCATCCCAAGTGTCCAGAGAGGCTGCCTGGAGTTCAGAGTGGGACGTTCACCTGACCACTGGAATTTCACACGTGTTTCTTTGCCCTGTCTTCCATTGAAGGCTTTGGGAATATGCTTTGGGATTTGATTTTATTTTATATTTTTATATATATATTTTTTTTTTGTCAACAAGAGCTATAATACAAGTCAAAAGTATGATTTGCCTTTCTTCTCAGGAGGATTTCATTTGTCGTCTGTGCCTCACAGCCTGGCATTGCTACACACAGCTTCCTGGAATCCCAGGCTTCCTTAAACTGAGAAACTGAGTCATAGTTTCTCAGGGAGTCCAGGGAGGATCGGCAAGGTGGGAGACTCGGCGTGAGCTTCTGCTGCTCACCAAGTCCGCACTTGATTCAGGACATGGTCTTTGTTATTAGTTTTTTAATCTATCCAACAGAACGAAGCTATTTGCGTGAGAGCTCCTGGAGGAACGGAAAGCACTGTGTCACCAGGGGGATTTGCACACGTGTTCACGTACACACATGCCCAGGACCGAGGAACTGGCACACAGCTGAGGCTTCCTGCGGGTGTGCAGGAGGTAGACTGTGCCTAAGCTGCCCTAGGACATCCCGCTCTCCTGCCTCCCTCCTGGCCTGTGCTGCCACCTCCAGCTCCCACCTATCACTCATGCGTGCATGAACTTCGGAAAGTTGATATCAGATGTGAAATTACCAGTGGCTTTGTTATTGCGTGCACACGTTACACTTTAAGAAATCTGAGTTGATAATGACTCCTGTTTGATGTTTGTAAATCTGCTTAGGAGTGAATTTGGATGAAAACCGTGAGTCTGTTGAGTGGTGACTGTTGACTGTAGAAACTGCACCATAGCCGCAAAGCTATTTTTCATAACATTTTATTTGTCACGTAAGTTTACTATTGTTCATTATAGATGGCTTCTACGAGGGAACTTTCAGCTCCCTTGTATATCCAGTCGTCCTGACAGCGTATGACCCATTTGTTTGTGTAGTGACTTTTGGAAGCCAGATGTCAGACTTCACATGGTTTATCTAACTGTATTCATGATCTACAAGGTTTTTGCTCTGTTTAGTTTTATTATGTGTCACAAGTTGTCTTCATTGTTCCATCGCGGGCCACTAGATGTTTCCAGTCGACCGCAAGGAGGCCACTAGGATCTCCTAGCATCTTCCACAGTAAGGTTTCAAGTTATCTGGACCAAAGTCTGGTCATCCAGTTAAAAGTGAAAGAAATGAATTGGTCCTCATCTGTTGTCTGAGAGGGCAGTCTGGTTTTTTCCAAGAAGCCTTCTCTTCTCTAAAGATTAATAGGTGCTCGGTATACTAGACTTTTATTATAAAACCTGCTTTGCAGCCCTGCATTTTTACTCTTGAAATGTGTATGAAAATCAAATAAACTGATGACATTTTTCTCTCTAAAAAGGCGTATTTTCTAGCCCTGTCCATTGGGAACACCCAGGAAAAGTGACTGATAGATTACAATTAGCATGCCCAGGGCCTGAGTTGTGACTCTAAGGACAATTTTCCAGTAGAACAGTAAAGGAGAGAGGCTTCTCACAGAAGTAGTTGATTCTGGGTTTGGAGCAGAAATAGCAGACAACAGGCTTCGATGTGCTTTCAACCTGAGAGACCTGGCTGGAGGTGGGAGATTTGAGCACCCAAGATAAGAATGCTGCTGTGGACTGTAGCCCAGCCCTGGTATCTACACACTGCAAGTTCTAAGGGTAAGCAAAATATTGGGAGACTCTCAGCACTCACTTTTTGTTATTGCAAGAGCACCGATTCATTATTCTAAAAATTTATAATGAAAAGAATGAAGCATGTATTCTGCATTTTCTTTGACTATATTTGCATTTTCATGAACTAGAACCATGTAATTGGTTCTTTATAGATGATACTGGTTCATGTAAGTGGGGGCAATAAGGAAACAGAAAAACACATCGTCATAACCCCAAGGGAGTAATGGGGTTTACTGCACAGTAGGCAGTGGTCACCATGGCTGTCTGAACCTGGGTGTGAACCAGTGCCCGGCACCGCACACAGAGCAGCACAGCCCAGGAAAGGAGGAGGAGGAAAGCTCATGTGAACGCAGAGGGTTGAGCTCTGGACTTCCGGCTCCCAGGCAAATGTGCTAACTGATCACTTGAGGATCAGGTTATCCCCGGACACAAGCTTCTTTCACACAGCTGGCATCTGCTGATGCTCACAGCCAGCCCTGTGCCTCCTGCAGCCTGGGAGAGAAGCTAGAGAACTCAAGGCTGGCGAGGCCAGGTGTACCCGGGCAGCACAAGGCTCTCCATGTAGGGGGCCAAGCCTGAGTCAGCATGGTTCAGGGCTGTTGCCAGGCAACAGAGAAACCTATACATCTTGAAGGAAATGGATTCTTACTAAAGACATGGAGTGGTTGCCAGTAGCATGGCCTCAGATACCAGCTCACATCCAAAAATTTAAGGGGACCCTCCAGCTAGAGTTCTAGCTCTATGAACATTATTTAAAGCACAGCTGCAAAGCGGGGTGCAGGAGCTTCAGCTGGAGGCTAACTCTGCAGCCATGGGGGATGACAAGCACTAAATAAATGGCCCACACTCACTTCTTATGCGACCTGTTCCCCTGCTGTTTGTCCTCAAGCTTTCGCTCACTGAGTGACAGTCACAGGCTGTCTGACTATGTGGAATGGTAGAGCAAGGAACACAGGGAGGACATTTCAGCCTACGGCAGGGGCACAGAAATTGAACACACGCACTTTGCATAAATTAATATCATAAGGTTCAAGTCAACCTTGTTGAAAGTGCACGAAAGGAGGAAGGAGGGATGACCACAGGGCAGAGGTTTGCCTGTTGTCACTTGAGGGGCTGTGATGACCAGATTCTCTGACATGCACAGAAGTCCTCACATCCATTCTCACAAGGAAAAGACTGGACAATCAAAGCCAATGCCTCTTTTTAGATTCAGCAGAGGACTGAGGGAAAATGATTCTCGGCTTCCAAAGTGGGACCATGTGGATGCTGAAAGTCACTGCCCGCAGGGAGCAGAGCTGCTGGCACCAGTAACAGGGATCCTGCAGAAGAACAGGAGGGTTTGCTGCTCAGAGAGATGTGATGTTCAGCCTCCGTTTCAGGAATGTCAGGGAAACTTAGAGACAGCAGAGGACATGAAACTAAGGCCCTAGAGGAAATCAAAGCCTTAGACACTGACAGAAAAAGCAGAGTTGACACAATAACTCTTCACCAGATTTAAAAAATAAAACCACTTACTCTAAAGACCTAGTAACTTGTGCAATACACAGGGAACATTTTTTTCAGGGAAAAATTGCCAAGGTTGGTAAAAGGCAAGAAAGAACAAGGTATGAAGAGATAAATCAAAGAACAGATCCAGCTTCAAGTATGGTGCAGACTTTGCAATATCAGAGTAAGAATTTAAACTAGCGATGATTGAAAATATGCTAATAGACTATAATAGAAAAAATAGACAATATACCAAAACAGTTAGGTAAGGTAAACAGAAATGAAAACACCAAGAGAGAATTTGTAGAAAATTCTAGAAATCAAGAATATGTAACAGAAAAAAGAATGTCTCTCATGGGCTCATCAGTAGATCTGTGCAGTAAGGAAAGAACTGATGAGCTGGAAATGGATCAGTAGATACTTCCCAGAGTTGGAATGTAGCCTAGTGAGGGAATACTTGCATAGCATGTATGGAAGCTCTAGGTTCCATTCCCAATGTTGAAAAAACAAAAGAAATGAACAAAGCAACAAAATAACTTGCCAAACTGAAATGCAAAAGCAAAAGAGAAAAATGAAAAAGGAATAGAACAGCTAAAAGCTATGGGACAATTTCAAAGATGAAAAATATGTAAAAAAGGAATACTAGAATGTTAAAGAAAGAAATGGGAAAATATTTGAAGTAATAATGGTTGAGAATTTTCCAAAATTAATGAAAGCTCCAAACTTTAGGTCCAGGAAACTCAGAGAACACTGAACAGGATAAATACCAAAAAATACATCTACACATATCACATTCAACTACGGAAAACCAAACACAAAGGCAAAGTCTTCAAAGAAGTAAAAAGGTAAGTACAACTCCTGACTTACATAGAAGTATGATAAGAATTAGACATCTCTTCAGAAATCTTGCAAAATGAAGAGAATAGAGTGAAATGTTCAATGTGTTGAAAGAGTAAAGAATCTCAGTCAATCTAGAATTTGTTATTTAGCAAAATTATCCTTCAAAGATGAAGTAGAAATAAATGCCAAAAGGAAAGAAAGAAAGAAATAAAGAAAGAGAGAGAGAAAGAAAGAAAAATGTCCCCAGTAGAGTGGCCTTATATGAAATGTTAGAAGAAGTTCTTCTGAGAAAACCAAAATGATATAGGTCAGAACTTTGTATACACATTTTTTTAAAAAAGGAAGAGAGTTAGTGAAGAAAAAACAAAAGTAAAATGAAGAACATTTTACGTTTAATTCTTTTTGTAATAGATGACACTTATTCAAAACAATAACAGCAACAATTCATTGGCTGGTTATTGCTTATGGATAAGGGAAATGAATGACAGCAATATCACTGGTGTGGGAGAAAGGAGCTGGGGACTGCTGCAGTGGGCTTGGCACTGCCTGAGATGTGGGCTTGGGTTTGTTACGAACATGCACTGCAGACTTGGGCAGCCAGCAAAAACAGCTTCAAAAAGAAAAAGGAAAAAGTATGCATTTGGTATGCTAAGAAAGGAAGCAGAATGGAATAGACAAAATGTTTGAATAAAACTAGAAAAGGCAAAAAATAGGTGAAAGAAGACGATGGAGTAGTGAATGCAGAGAAAGAGCCTCTTTGAGATTTGGTGTCCAAATGCTGGAATATAGCAACATGAGGATAAGAAGAAGGAGGGAAACGGGTCCCCAGTACCCAGCAAGGATCTAAAGCAGGAATTGAAGCTCTTGGGGAGAGCATAGAGACCTCAATGCAGATGAAGGAGGTGGCAAGTGGCACTTTCTCCCAGACCCTGACTCACTACGTGGGAGGGGTGGCTCAAACCTGCCTGCAGATGCAGTGACTGGTGACCCAGAATCCTCCATGGAGAAACACACCAGTGGAATGGAGCAGGGGCCATAGACGACTGCAGTGGTTGGTGAGTTATTTGGGTCCAGGTGTCCCCCAAGAGAGGACAATTGGCAGGTAGCCATCTTGGAGAAGAGCCAGCAGGCTCAGAACTCAGCGCAGCAGGAGGTTGGCCCCACCTAACAGCTCCCAATGTCAGGGTGAGGCAGAACTGAGTTTAAACTGCCAGGAGGTCAAGGAGTTGAGTTAAAAATGGCAGAAGGTACACAGAGTGTTGCAAGCTGAAAAATTAAATTCCAGGCTCACAGCCCGAAACCAGCCTGAATTTCAGTGAAATTAAAGGTGCAGTATTGCTGGGATTATTCACTATAATTCCATGGCTGGCTGACTGGGATTAGCCAACATGGATCTGGGCTCCTTCTGCCCACATCCTAGAATGGACATTTATTTTCTGTTTTTCTGTATTTTTTTTGATTGTTCTTGTTTTTATGAGTGTGAAGGTTGTATCTAGTTTTTGCTGTTGTTGTTCTGTTCTTGTTTCTGTTTCTTCCTTTGCTCTCCTGTCTTCTTCACTAAAGTTTGTATCATCTTCCTTTGTTTTCTAGCTTTGCTTCTAATCTCATCCTCATCTTCTATTTCTCTATTTTTCCCTCAATATCTTTCAAATTTTCTCCCCTGATGGTAAAAGTGCCATATTGAGGGAAGGTTTACTGTATACAATTTTCTGGTTTGTTGCAGATTTTGTTTTATAATCACAAATCTAGTTCATGTGGTTAAAGCTGGCAAATTAATAGTCACAATAGATGGTCATTTCCTAGGCTGTACTTGATGCTATCATTATAGCTGATTGTACGACTTCATCCAAGGCGGCATAATTGTCCTAATTGGTTGTTCTTTCTGGTATACCAGACTGAGATTGCCCAAGAGTTATAGAAAACACTATAGGCCAGTGCCAAAGAAGCATAGATTAGGCCAAATAGGCAGCAATTTATCAACTCCAATAAATTGAAGAGGTAGGATCTTGCATCAGACTCAAAATTCAAAAACCAGCCACACCAGGAAGACATCTCTGATAAGTAGTCCTTTTAATAAGGGTTTTCAATACTAGCAATAAAGCTACCTACCATAAGCAATTTACAGATATCAGCCAAGGAATTAAACTAAAAGAAAAGAGAAAATGAGAAGACACAAAAGCAAGACACAACCACAGACTTGCAACTCACCAAAGGCAAACCCAAGGGGCAATGAGGTAAGGCAATTTGAAGGCCACCCACCTGGATTATCTGAGGTGCTAACAGCAGAAGCAACGAGGCAGATGAATGAGGCGCTAGAAAAAAATCGAATTAGAAATAGTTTCTCAGATAAACTACAGAGATGGTGACCATTATGAAGGACATGATCAGTGACTCTAGAGCAGATACAGATATAAAAATAGAGGGGCTTAGGAAAATGATGGAAATCATGAATGTTGAACATGGAAATAACAATGGAATCCATGAGACAGATTCAAATAAATATCCAGGAGATTAAAAATTGCAATGATAGTGAACACAGAAGAATGAGAGAACAGGATATCAGATCTGGAAGACAGAATTGTGGTTAGTGATCATAAGGGAAAGATTTCTTAAAAATATCAAGGGACCACAAAAAAAATCAAGCCAACATCTGTTAGATGATGCAAAGAAGAATAACATAAAATGATTGGAGTCAGCAAAAAATTCAGGAGATGGCACAAATGACATGAAAAACCTGTTCACAGAAATTGTGGCAGAAAACTTTCTAAGCAAGGAAAAGTAATTTGACACGCAGATCACAGAGGCATATAAAACTCCAATTAGCCATGATCAAAAAATTTCTACACCAAGGCATATAATAGTCAAGATTCTAGAAATTTAACATAAGAACAGAATATTAAAAGCTGATAGAGAATAGAAACAAATCACTGATAAAGGAAAGCCCTTCTGAATCACAGCGACTTCTTAACACAAACCCTCAAGTCGAGGAGAGCTTGGATTGAAGTATGTAGAGGCCCTAAAAGAAAAAAACCTCCAGCCCAGACTGATCTATACCAAAAAAACTACCTTTCAAAATTAATGGAGGAATAAGATATTTTTGTGATAAAGAACATGATTCATGACCACTAAACCAGCAGTCCAAAATGTTTTGAAGGGTATTCTAGAAAGAGATAATGAAGACTACAATTTCATGAACCACAATAGAATGAATTTACTAGACAAGGCAAGCAACTGAATAGAAGGGAAAAAAAGAACCAACAACAGGAAAATAATATGACCAGTATAAGTCAACACATATGATTATAACCATAGATGTAGATGATCTCAATTCATCAATCAAAAGAAACAGACCGGCAGAATTGATTGAGAAGCAAGATCCAACAATATGCTGCATACCAGAAATACATTTAATTAAAAAAAGAATTCATAGGCTGAAAGTCAAAAGATGCAAAACAATACTTGATGTGACTGGAACCTGGAAAAAAGCAGAGGTAGATTTTCTATTTGCAAACAAAGATGATTTCAAGCCAAGACTCTGATTAAGAGAGACAAAGAAGGTCTCTACATCCTTGTTAAGGGAATAATCCAAGAGGGAAAGATAACAATTATAAATATATGTGCACCAAATACCAGCATACCTAACTATACAAAACAAATATCAACAGACATGAAAAATCAAATAAGCAGTAAAAGGCTTGTAATGAGGGACCTCAATACCACACTGTCACAAATAGACAAATCAACTAGACAAAAAAATCAACAAAGAAATATCAAAACTGAATGAAACTTGAAAACAAATGGACTTAGTAAATGTCAAAAGAGTATTCCAACCTGCATCATCAGAATACACATTCTTCTCAGTTGCACATGGGATGTTCTCCAAATTAGGCCACATACTAGCTCATAGGACATGCTTAAGTAAATTGAAAGGAATTTGTTTTGGCTACTTTTTCTTTGTTGCTGAGACAAACATCTGACACCAAAATGAAGCAAGGAAAGGTTTATTTAGCTTACACGTTCTGGAGATTTCAGTCCATAATCAGCTGGCTCCAAGACAAGGTGGCATGGCACTGGGGCAACACTTCAAGGCAGCAGCCAGAGCAAAAGAGAGCCTGAAGGCAGTGCAAAAGAGCAAAAGCAAGCCTCTTTACCTGTATCAGTCAAGGTTCACTAGAGAAACAGATATAACACAAGATAGACAACTGTATAAGAAATTACAAGATTGGCTTACAATGGTCAGCCACAAAGTTGAAGGAGGGAGTGTGCAGAGGGTGTCTGCATGCTGGAGGTTAAAGGGGGTCCAGCATGAGGGCTGGAGCTTACTGCAGTGTCCTGTGCAAGTCCGTGTCAGAAGGCCGATGGGTCTATGATGGAACACTGAAGAGTCTATGACAAAGGCTGAAGAGTTTACGATGAAGACTGAAGAGTCTATGACGCAGGCTGGAGAGTCCCAGGCAGAAGCTGAACAGTCTGTGCCAGAAGCCAGGAGACGATGTCCAAGCTGAAGGCGAAGACTGGAGCTCCTCTGAAGAAGCAGCCCCCAGTTCCTCCTCCTTTGTCTTTTATTGTATGCAGGCTACTCCCCTGGGGTGGGTGTAGCACCCACACCATCTGCCTGCCCTCCTCTTGCACAGGATGAAGATGTTACAAACTGAGGATGTTACAAACTAGGGACCCTGGCCCCATGCTGAATCAATTAAACTTCTGACCTTCTCAAATTGACACAGTGAACAACATCCTAGAATGGTAACTGCTTGTTCTCTACACCCCAGGATGTAGAGCCTAGGAGTTTCTTAATTAAGCATCTAGACTTCTCAAGTTGACACAATGTACAAACCATAATAATCCACCCCTTGTCAACTTGGCAACCAGACACATTTCTTTAAATCAGTCTCCAGATATGAATACATACTTATAATTACGCTTAACAAGTTATAACTGTCCTGTGTACAAACGGAAAAGAGAAAATTCCTTCACCAGAATAGGTGAATTTTCCTTGGGTGATACTTATTATCATTTCAGTTTAACAATCCATAAGAGTCTGTGTTAAGGCTATCAATATTATACTACATTAGAACCACATTAGGGGAGGCATAGTACATTTACAATCCTCTTTTCTCTAACTGATCACAGGGTCATAGCTGGCATTTAGAACTAC
>RJWT010041997.1:0-12217 GCA_004365215.1 Cuniculus paca
GGCAATCCTGCCTCAGCTTCCTGAGTTCTGGGCTTACAGACATGCACCATCATGCCTGGCCTTGTAGTATATTTTTAAATTACTATCATGGTTATTTTTTGTATGTTATACAGTTTTTACAGACCTGTTTAGCAATGGTGTACATGGTCAGGCACCCATAGTTTTTGACTACTGTATCACACAATGCCTAGGGACCCAATGGCTATATATATAGTCATTACTTTTTTTGTTGTTGTTTTTTGTTTTTTGAGACAGAGTCTTGCTATGTAGTTTAGGCTGGCCTTGAACTCACAGTGATCTTCATGCCTCAGCCTCCCAAGTGGTGGGATTACAGGTTTGTGCCACTATGCCCAGCAGACATTAATTTTTTTTTCTTGGTACTGGGGATCGACCTCATGCTTACCAGGAAGCACTTGAGCAGCTAGGCTAAATCCCTGGTCTCATTAATATTTTTTAAATTATGGGTTTTTAGGGGCAGATTAAAGGAACATAAACAAAAACCCAGGGCAAAACCTGATGACCAGTGTTGTAAAATCATCATGTTTATATGTGACTGATGATTGTAAAATCATCACGTGTTTATCCTTTTACCATGTGCTTGAGAAAATACACTCTCAGGAAAGTGTTAGTCACTGTATACTGACCTTGTCCCCTTTCCAGAAACAAAGGTTAAGACACGGATTGGTGTAAACCATACCAATCAGTGAAACAGTTATTTTTAGAAACCAGTTTACCTCTATAAATATGAAGCACACCTCAAACTCACTGGGCAACCCGCAGAGGATGGCCCCTATTTTGCAGCACCACTGTACTGCTAAGATAGCTCATCTGCTTTTGCTACATTTGTCATACGTTACATAAAATTTTGCTTTGCACCGTATCAGTCTTAACTCCCCGTTTTCATGATAAGAGCCCCACTTCTTCATTTGTCCGAGCAAGGGCAAGGACCCAAAGAGAGGCAGAGGGTCATGACAGGGACCCCCACCCCACCCCCAGAGACCCCCCACTGGCTTATTAATTTTCCTCTCATTAAGTAACGTTTATTTTTGGTTTTTAGTTTGATTGGGCCCATATTATTTATTATTATTTTTAGTGAACTGGGGCCTTAATATTATTTTAGAGGTGTCTGGGATTAAAATTAATACTTTAATTTTTTTAGGGTGGCTTGTTTAGCAGCCTCCTCTGTGAGCCTGCTTTTTATGGCTTTATTGACTTTTCCTTTTGGATGGTCACTTATATGAACTCTAGCCACCTCCTCTGGAGGCAGGAGTTTTTTAGTGCTTGCCTGTTGCAGAAAATGCCTCCCCGCCACCCCATCAGACAGTAAACATCAGTTTGTAGTTGCCCAGGTAATAGTTCCTGCTCTAGTTGCTTCCGTCTCTTAGAAAGGCTGGTCACTGTAATGCATAGCTGGTATATGTAAAAACCAACACCAACTGACAAGCCATTCTGCCCCTGTACTTCCTGCTTGCTTATCTTATATAAGCCCTGGACCACCAGAGATCAGGACCTGATATTCTGGAATGATCCCCATCAGTGCCCATGGACGTAAATAAATCTCCCTTCAAATGCTGGGTGTCATTTCGGTGTTTCCGCATGCTGTTGCTGTCTAATTAACTTTTCATGTATTAGTTCCCTTTCTCTGTTATTCATAAGGCCCCACTGTTTAGATTTTTTGTGTGTGTGCGTACCACCCCCTAAGCATATTTAGAAACAGTATATGTAGTGTCTTTTGGCCTTTAAGGAACTTTAAGGCCTGATTGAGGGAGTACAATTTGTAAGTTTGAGCTGATGAGCCGCTGTGCAATCTATCTCCCTTACACAATGACTGTCTTTTTAAACTTAATTACACCATAATCATTATGATTTTTTATTACTTGGGAAGACCCATTCATGAATAATAGGCTCTCATCTTAGAGTGGAGTTTTTCTTAGGTCTGGTGGGATCTTGGTTTGATGTTTTATGATGTCTAAGCAGTTATGTTGTGGCATCTCAAGGGCCCCCTCTCCCTTCCATAAAAAGCTCGACTGGTTCAGCTGATGTGACTTCCAAGTTATTTTTTAACAGAAGAGCTTTATACTTTAATATTTGAGAGTCTGTTAATCATTTTTTATCTTTTTGATTTAATATAGTCCAGATCTGAGAGTTTAACATTAAGGGCCCACTAAAAGTTTTTTTTTAAGGCAGTAGCAGTCACCGTGTGAGCACATTTGGGCCAGTAGATCCTGAATTGGTTTTTTGTTTGTTTTGTATTTTGAGACAGAGTCTCACTATGTAGTTCAGGCTGGCGTTGAAGTCACTATGTAACCCAGGTTGGCCTTGAACTCACAGTGATCCTTCTGCCTCAGCCTTCTGAGTGCTGGGATTACAGGTGTGCACCACCATGCCTGACTAGACACTGAGTTTAGAGATGAAAGCAACAGGTTGCCTTTTTCCTTCCCAAGTTTGAGTCAGGATTACAAGAATGTCACATCCTTGTCCATGGTAACAAACAACTGAAATCATTTTTTTTAGGATGGGAAGACTAGAACTGGGGCTGTGATGAGGGCCTGTTTTAGTTTATTTACACCTTGAATCTTATTTTGAGGATCTCTGCAAAAGATCAGGTTTTTTCTTTTTTTTTAAATTTAAGATATAGGGCCTGTATGACTTGTGTCTAGGTGGCCCCCCAAAACCTCATGCGAGTCATAGAAGGGCCTTTGTCTTTTGGACATAGGAGTCAACCTACAAATGACAATAGCCAGTCAAGTTTAGAAAAATTTTAAGTTTTCTTCTTGTTTTCGGTGGAGGCAAGCTGATAATTTTTGAGATCCTTTTGATATAGGAGATAGGGCATAGCAAAGCTGGCTGGGGAAATGAACTGGACCTGTCAATTACAAGATCCTAGGACAGTGCCAAATAATTCTTAGGACTCAGTTTGTGGAACTTCTAGCAGATTCCCACGGGATGTGGACTGCATAAAAGACATGAGACACCATGGAGAGCCTGCTACTGTGACTTCCCACGATAGCCTGTGCTGCGTTTGCCAGATGCAGTGTATACTTTTATTTTTGCTTTTATCTTCTTTTTCTGTCCAAGTTTGCTCTGCAGAGCTGGTTTCTGTCATACTCATTTACCCCTCACTTTTTTTTTTTTTGTGGCACTGGGGATTGAACTCATGACCTTGCGCTTGCCAGGAAGGCACTTAGGCCACTGAGCTAGATCCCCAGCCCCTGTCTTTTTGAGACAGGGTCTCACTATGCCATTCAGACTGGCCTTGAGCTCACTTTGTAGCTCAGGCTGGTCTCGAACTCACAATGATCCTCCTGTCTCAGCCTCCCGAGTGCTGGGATTACAGGTGTGTGCCACCACGCCCGGCTTACCCCTCACTTTTCAAATAAACTTTCAACACCATTTTTGGCTGGTCTTGTCCAATCCTTTGTTCCTGGAAAGAAGGACCTGGAATACTTTTGATTAGTGAGCAATTTCTAAAGAAATTACCCAATAACACTTTTAGGGCTTTTTTTTTTTCAATTAGATGTCCTAAGTATCTGATTTTTAAAAAACACATTGTAATTCTTTTTTATTTTATATAAACTTGTAGCCCTCTCTTCCCCAGAAAGTTGAATAGGTTTACTCTGACACTTTGTCTTCCCCTACCCCCTGAGATTTTTTATTTTTTTATTTTCTGAGACATGGTCTGGCTATGTAGTTCAGGCTGGCCCTGAACTCACTATGTAGCCTAGGCTGGTCTTAAACTCATAACAATCCTTCTGCCTTAGCATTCCAAGTGTTGGGATTACAGGTGTGAGCCATCACACCTGGCCCCCTGAGATTGAAAGGTCATCTGTATATTGTAATGATTGTACTTCTATAGGAGGCAGAATTTCTCTAACGCTGCTTCTAAGATTCGACCAAACAAGTTTAGGTCCCCATGATGATGGGGCAGTAGTACTGTCTACCAGTATTGTTTTATTTTTCTTTTATGTTTTTTGAGACAGGGTCTCATGCTGTAGTGCAGGCTGGCCTCAGACTTACTTACGTAGCCCAGGCTGGCCTCGAACTTGCCTGAAACTCCTGAGTGCTGGGATTATAGGCATGCACTATCACACCTGGTTTTAAATTTGTTTCTTATATTTAGTAACTTATTTTACATTGCCTGTACTCTTTAATTTTGTAGAATCGTGTTTCCATATTGTATCATTGTCAGCCTAAAGGACTTTCCTTTAACATTCTTTTTTTTTTTGCAGTACTGGGGATCAAACTCATGACCTTGCGCCTGCCAGGCAGGCGCTTAGACCACTGAGCTAGATCCCCAGCCCTGGTGTTTTTGAGACAGGGTCTCACTATGCCATTCAGGCTGGCCTTGAGCTCACTTTGTAGCCCAGGCTGGTCTCGAACTCACAACGATCCGCCTGTCTCAGCCTCCCGAGTGCTGGGATTACAGGGCTGAGCCACCACACCCGCCTCCTTTAACATTCTTTGTTGTGCAGATATGCCTGATTTTAATGTAGTAAAATATATACAACATAAAACTGTCATTTTAGCTAAAGTGTAAAATTCAATGACATTAATTGAAATCACAAGGTTGTGGAAGCATCACATTCTGAAACTTTTTCATTAATCTAAACAGAAATTTCGTCTTCTTCAAGAAAGTTTCCCATTCTTTCTCCCTCGAGCCCCTGATAATCTCATCTTTCTGTCTCTAAGAACTTGATTACTCTAGGTATTTCATGCACGTGGAATCATACAATATTTGTCTTTTTATGATTGGCTCATTTTACTTAGTATACAGTTCTCAAAGTTCTTCCTTTGAAAATCTGAACAATATTGAATTATTTGTATATAGCACATTTTGTGTATTCATTCGTCTGTGTATGGCTGGTTGCTTCCATTTGGTTATTGTCAAAAATGCTGCCATAAAGTGCACAAACATGTTTGAGTTAGTACTTCACATTCTTTTGGTTGTCTACTCAGATGTGGGGTTGTTGGATCCCATGGCAATTCTACTTTATTTTCTTCCTGCACTGAGTCATATCCTCAGCCCTATTTTGAGACAGGGTCTCAATAAGTCGATGAGGCTGTGCAAGAACTGGAGATCCTCCTGCCTCAGCTTTAGGGTGCTTGGATTACAAGTGTGTGACCCGAAGATTGGCTTCCTTGTTTATTTTGAAATAGAGTTTCTTCTTGTTTTGGCCTTCAGTAAATTACCATGCCCGGCTTACATTTACTTTTTTGAGGAGCCTCTATACTGTTTCCTCTTAGCACCTTTTAAATTCCCACCTGCAGGGGTGTAGACTGGTGCAAGCACTGTGGAAATCAGTGTGGAGATTCCTCAAAAAACTAGGACTAGAGGTCCCATTCGAGCCAGCTATTCCCCTTCTGGGTATCTTCCCCAAAGAATTAAAAACATACCACAGTGATATATGTGCACCCATGTTTATAACAGCACAGTTTGTAATAGCCAGATCTTAGAAACAATCTAAATGCCCATCGACTGAGGAATGAATAAAAAAAGACATGGTATTTTTATACAGTGGAGTACTATTCAGTCATAAGGATAAACTGGAGACTTTTATAGGTAAATGGATGCAACTTGAGACCATACTCATTAGTGAAATAAATCAGTCACACGTGTGTAAACATCGTATTCTCACTAGTGAGAAGCCGAAACAACATATGTACATGTATGTACGTATGCGTATAAAAAAGATAGTTAAATAGTTATACTACTGATTTCTCTGAGTTCACTGAAGGGAAAGATTTGTGCTGGTATTGTTTGGACAACTGAATGCAGATGTCTTGTGCTCTGGACAATGCACAATGTTGCCCCCGACTGACGTGTTTTGAAATTTTGTTTTTTTTCTTTTTGTCTTTGAGATAAAATGGATTTTAAAAAATAAATAAATTCCCACCTGCGCACGAGGGTTTACACATTTAACACCCGTTTCCAATCACAAACCAGTCCTGTCTTCAGAGGCCAGAACACATCCCTGACAGTTCTCTTCCATTCTGGCCGCAACAACAGTGTCAACAGAACCTCCTTGGTTCAGGGTAACATCCACCCAGACCAAAAGCAACCAGGGCTCGCTTTCAAGGGGCACCAGAGGTGCGGAGCGGGATGGGCCAGGCGCCGCAGGACGAGCGCCAGCTGAGACCGCGGAGCCACCAGTTCCTGGTGCTCCCTCGTGACGTCATCCGCCGCTAGCTCTGCGCTGCCCCGCCCTCGCTGGCGTTGCCAGGGTGACGGCGTAGCTGGGCTGTCGGCGGACCACAGGCAGGCAGTAATCTCCGCGCTGAGCTTTGCTGTCCCAGTTCCGCCCGCGGGAAGTAGTCGCGCAGTGATGACGTCGTGGGGGTCTGGCCGGGCGTCGCGGACTCCCGAGATGGAGGAGAAGGAGCAACTGCGGCGACAGATCCGCCTCCTGCAGGGTGGGTTGGCCACAGCTGGGCCTGGAGCGCGTGTCCCCTTCTTTGCCGAGCACCTGCGGCGGGCTCTCCGCGAAACGGTGTGCCTAGCCAGAGATCTCGACTGCCGGCTGGCTGTGGCGTCGGTATGACCGGGCGGGGTGGGGCCGCTGAGCTTCCGGTGGGCCTGGGCCAGTCCCAGGCGGGGCTTCAGCGGCCAGCTTGCAGCCTTCTGAGGGGCAGCGGGATGGGGCGGGCCGTTGCTCAGGGACCCGCGGAAAGACCCTTTGCCTTCTCCCGGGAGGTTGCGCCCGCTCGCGCCCTCCTATGCCCGGCGCCCGGCAGCCGGCCTCCAGTTCCCGGTCCAGTGCAACCCAGCCGAGTCTGGTTGGGTGCCTTGCTGCCGCGTTGGATGCCCTTTCTCGGTTTATGCACAGATGCCTCGGATTCCAAACCGACTCCCCATGCCTCAGCTTCCCCCTTAAACATTTTAGACCCAAGGTGATCTTTTCCTTTGTAAACGTTAAGGGAAAAAACAAAAAAACAAAAAACAACCCAATCCTTTCAAAGTTATTCCCAGCAAAAGTAGACTTAGCTACGCTCGGAAAGCACACATGGAGGAGAGTGCAGGTGTTTCCCGTTTGCGGCTACTTTTTGGACTTCCCTCGGGCTGACTCAGGTGTCGCAGGTCTGGACGTGGCTCTTTGCGTGCCTGGACGTATGGTGACAGTGTTGAATGGGAGGGAGGCTGCCTACTGGGCTTGTGTCTGTGTGCTTTGTTCTTGTGTTCCTAATCTCTTGCCCCAGGACATCTGGTGGGGACGTCTCTGAAAAGGGTGGTGGTGGTGGTGTCAGGCCTGTCTTCTGTAGGAGCCGGTGTGACGGCTGGCAGTTCACTGGCCTGTGTGCCCAGTGTTCTTTTTACTGCTGCCCAGTGAAAGTGCCATAGGGGTCACTTCTCTTACACTCAGTCCAGATGATTAAGGTGCAGCCCTGCATTCTTCACACCCGTGGGGAAGCCAGAATGCCTCTGTGGTGACTTGTGTCTTTTTGTCCAGGCATCGAAGCTTGGGGCCTGGCTTGTCTCTGCATATGAAATGACATTTCCCCTCAAAAAATGATGGACCCAGTAGGCCAGCAAATAGAAGCTATCGCACTAGAGGCCTGTGTTTTCAGGATAGACAGGCACACATGGAGGAGATTGAAGTAGGACTGACAGTCAAAAAATTCAAGGAAAAGACAGGCCCATGGGGTTTGGGCTGAATAGTCGGTGGTTCCCAGGTACTATGGGCTGCCTCTCAGAAGTTCTCAGGAGTCTGGTTATAGGGAGTCTGGGGGTATTTTGCCAGGTGATGCCCTTCCAGGGTAGTTATGATTGTTGCTTTTATTCACATCCCTGGTTAACTGAGCTGTGCTTCTGTCTTCTCAGATCTAATTGACGACTATAAAAATCTCCATGGCAATGCCTCTACACCAGGCCCTTCAGCGGCTTCCCGATGGCAGCCACCAGCTTACCACAGTGGCAGGGCCTTTGGTGCCTGCTATCCTCGTCCAAGTCGGAGGGGATTCTCCTCACACCATGGACCTGAGTGGCGTAAGAAATACTCCCTTGTGAACCGGCCCTCAGGATCCTCAGACCAAGCTAGCAACCATTCTGTGCAGGCAGCCCTTGGGGCCAGGAACAGCCAGGACCCTAACCCCCAGCAGCATGTTTTTGAGAGACAGGTCCAGCTAAGTGCAGATAAGAACATGGTCATCAAAATCAAGCCACCATCAAAGACTGGTTCTACTAGTGCTTCACAGGCCCAACCAGGCTCTTTGGAAGGATATGAAGATACCCTCTGGAGTGACCAACAACCTCATAAAGCTGAGGGTGAGCCCACTGGTACACAGCCACAGCCTTCAAGGCCAGGAAGAGACAAGGGGAGCTGCAGTGCGGAGGACCCACTTCTGGTCTGCCAAAAGGAGCCTGGCAAGCCCCGGGTAGTGAAGTCTGTGAGCGGTGTGAGTGACAGTCCCCCAGAGCCCCGCCGGACAGTCAGTGAGAGCGCAATTGCTGGCAAGGCACACTTCCCATCTTCTGCCTTGCCTCCTGGAACTGGTGTGGCCCTCTGCCAGAAAGTGGGCCCTCGTTCTGCAACTAGTTGTGATGCGCAGCTCCCAGATCAGCCAGCTCCCTCAGACTCAGTTGTGGCTTCAGCCAGACCAGCCTTAGGACCCAGGCAGACCCGGGAGCCCTCACTGCTATCGTCTTGTCGAACCAATAAGTTCCGGAAAAGCAACTACAAATGGGTAGCCACTTCAGCAAAGAGCCCCCGGGTTACTCGAAGGACTCTGAGTCCCAGAGCAGCTTTGGAGAGTGTGAGCAGGGGTGCTGTTGGCACAGCTGGAAAGACAGAGAAGCCACAGCCCAGAACCAATCTAGAGTCCAAGCCCAGGAAGCCAGCCATGTCCTCCAAACCTGGGTCCTCCCCCAGCAAGTACAAGTGGAAGGCCTCCAGCCCCTCTGCCTCCTCCTCTTCCTCTTTCCATTGGCATTCAGAGGCTGGCAGCAGGGATCATGCCTCTCAACTCTCCCTAGTCGCCTCTAGGTCCCCTCCAGAGGACACACCAGCAGTGGGACCTAGCAGCTTGAAGTCCCTTGGTGGGGAGACTCCTCTCTCAGCTTACAAAGTGAAGAGCCGCACTAAGATCATACGGAGGCGGGGCAATACCAGGTATGTATGTCTGCTCCCTGCAGCATCCCGTCTGGATGGGCAGGAGTGGGACTGGGGCTGGCCCTAGGGTTGTGGGGTTTGGGGCGGTTGTGTCATCTCCTTAGCCTGTACTCTGTCCTTGGTGAGCTGTCCCACCTCTAGGGAGGAGTGAGGAGGAAATGAAGGCTCATGGTGTGTGTATTCAGTGCCACTCTTCTGAGAAGAGGGGTTGGAGGAGGTTGAGGGCTAGCAGTGTCACAGTTCACGTTTCTAGTAGGAATGAAACCAGATGTACTGTTGTCATGTAAAGCTGTGTAAGGCGAGGCTCAGGGTGGCTCAGAAGCTTGCTCAGGGCCCTAGCCAGGTAAGGGTGGGGATTTGGCCCTTGTGGCATTAGTAACTCTACCCTTTCTTCTGTTGGTAGGAGACCAGGAGGTTGCTGGGCAGCTTTTCTGGGTCTGCAAGATTTGAGGATGAGTGGCATTGTGCCAGCCAGGCATTGGGGGAGCAACCACTATGGATGGGTCTGCCCAGGGTGCAGTGGAGGGGGAGGCCATGTGAGGGACATGTAGCTGCCCCCTGGTCTAGAGCTTCAGGCCACACATTTGAGCTGGGTGGTGACTGGGGGCTCTGGGCACTGCCCTGGGGGTGCTGAGGCCTTTCTGCCATGCATAGTCAGGCACTCTGCCCAGGCCCAGTCAGATGGTGGTTTCATTTGTGTTCCTCTGGGCAGCAGTTGGATAGGACTGGTGTGTGGTGGTTTCTTTGGGCTTTCTGGCCGCCCCCTTAAAGAATGCTGGGGGGCTGATGGAACAGATTGGGAGAGGAAAGAGATGGCTGTGGCCAGGTGACCAGTCTCAGCCACTGCCTTGTAATTGCATGCTACTCTTTGATCTTCTACTCTCGCATAGTTGGAGACTCAAAGATGACTTTGTAGACCAGAGTATTTCATCTGGGGTCAGAGACTTCATTAGGTTAGTAGCTAATGGCAAAGGAGGCGGCTGCACTTGCTGAGGGCAGACATTCTGCCTGTGCCATCAGACAATGGCATGGGCCATGCCAGAAGTAACTTTCTGGCTGTGAGTGCTCCTCAGGGAGTTCTTTCTGCTGTCTAACCTTGGTTTTGGCTGCAGGTCAGCTACCTCTCTGGCTCTGACAGATCTCTCTGAAGACAGGCGCCGTCTTCGGTTGCTTGGCATGCCTCCTATTCCTCGAGGTTCCTGGAGGGTGGCTTTGCTTTAACTGTGCTGGTAGCTTCCTCTGTTCCAGGGAGCTTGGAGAAGGAGCCTTGGAGCATCCCTCTGGCAAGCAGGCTGGGGATGGTGTATGGGCCTGAGGGTAGTTCCTCTTCAGGAATACGCCTTCCTCTTGCCCTGTGCAAGGGCTCATCTGGCCTAGGCAGTGGGTGGACACACTGGACCCTGCCCTGGTCTTGGGTCCTCTGGGATTATGGATTCGTCTGCTTCCTCAGCCTGGCTGCAGAGGGAAAAGGAACAGCTTGATGATGTGTCTGATTTAATGGGGATGGCAGGGCCATGGAAGGAATCCTGGAGCTTGGAAGAACCCTGGCTTGCCTCTGGATCTGTTCCATTACCTCTTGGGATCTGGGTGAGGAAGAGTGGTTGTTCAGAGCCTGTTGGTATTTGCCTGCCATTTATCTCTGCAGCCTTCCTGGAGATAAGAAGAGCAGCCCCTCAGTTGCTACCACCACCAAGAACCACCTCATCCTGCGGCGAAGACAGCCTGTCCGGGGGAAGAACAATCCTATTCTAAAGAAGACCCCCAACAAGGGCCTGATGCAGGTCACCAGGCACCGGCTCTGCCGCCTGCTGCCAAGCCGGGCCCACTTCTCCACTAAGGAAGGTACGCCAGGGAGGAGGCACTTGCAGTGGGCTGAGCACAGCTATGAGCTGCACCTTCCCCTGGTCCATTAGGAATCCTGTTTGTCATCCTCCTGCCCATGCTGTCAGAGAGCCGAAGCCCCCAAGGGATCTCTGCCTGATGGGTGGTGAGCAGCCAGGTTAATGGATGGAGAGGGGCTGGGGCTACCCTGTAGTTTGGGTAGGGGACAGGCATCTGGGCAGGAGTATGGTAGCCTTTTTTACCCGTTCTTTAGTGTATGCCCACATCCCTCCTAGGGGAAGTAAGGTTGGTGGCCACTCAGACCTTTGTACTACTAGGCCTACCTAGGTGCTACTAGCATCTGCCTCTCCTCAGGGCCTTTGTCCTTAGCCTGGGGTCAACAGGGCAGCCCCTCCTGTCCTGAGCCAGCTTGCGGGCTCAGTTGTACCCACTTTCTGAGTTACTGGTGCTGGGTGCCATTGGAAACTTGCGTGAACCTGAGAGCCCTGTGGTGGCCAGATGGGGCCTGTCTTGTGAGTAACGGGGCATGGTCAGGACAACCTTGTCCCTCACTGGGAGACGATGGTGTCAGGAGACAGTGAGAGAGCCACCCCTAGGCTGGCATACTTGTGGATCTGTGGTGATGGATCTGGAGGGCTTGGCATGGTACCTTGGAGAGCAGGATTTGCCTTGGGGCCATCTAGTCCATGGCTTCCTTTGGGTAAATATGGTCAGATGTTTGTGAAGTTTGGAGAGGACAGGGTGCCAACAGGACTGGACCTGGGCAGTCTGAGTTGGCACTGGTCATTGTGACTGGGAGTTGAGCATGGCACTGGGGGAACATCCTTGGCTGCCCAGGAAGGCTCTGGAGAAGAATCTGGGAGGAGGGCTACTGAGAGCCTATGTAGAGCTGGTCCTGAGAAGGGGAGTCTAGGTGGGCCCAGGCAAAGTGATGAAAGGGGCTTGTACTGTTGGAGCCAAAGACATGAAGAAATGGGGTAGAAGGATGCCGGCCTCCTGGCCATCCTGTGTTGCTGACTTTGGCCCTGTGCTGGGGCCAGTGTGGCTCTTCCCAGATGACAGGAGGAGCTGGGGGGTTTCTGATGGCTGTGGTGAGGTACTGGATGGGAATGTGAAGGAATAGTGTGCAGGTACCCTCTGGCGTGTGAGGAGGACTGCTTGAGGAGCTCTGAGCTTTGATGGAGGAGGCCAGCAGGGTTATACTGGGGCAAGGTGGAAGTGCTGCAGGGCTCCATCAGGGTCAACCCCACTTGGTTGTGCCTGTGACCAAC
>RJWT010041998.1:0-12214 GCA_004365215.1 Cuniculus paca
TTGTCTGTTAATATACCCAGGATGAGCATATTGGGTGGGTAGATAACATCCTTGAGAAGGAACTAGGAGTAGTAGTGGGTGAAGTGACAGCAAAGCATCAGGCTGTTGACTAGAACGACAGGATGCCCAACACCCACCTTTTCTCAGGCCAAGTGCTGCTATGGGTGGATGCCACTAAGCCTGCAGTCACAGACAGGGAGGGTATATGTCAGAGGAGAGTGTGCCCAGAACATAATAGATGTTCAAAAATGTTTCCAGAATGAGTGGCTGATGCTCTGTCTGTGTTATGTGAAGGATAGGGGAGAGCAGAGAAATTAAGATTCCCTAAAGAAAAGGCCTTGATGTCACAGTAGATGGTAAATTAGGAAATGTTCCAACATGGTTAAGAAAGATTAACTAAGGGTCGAGGGCCAATAGGAAAATGTTTTCCAAATGTTTGTCTTAACTGTAAAAAAATGTTTGGCAGACCCCCCTTTCCCCTAAGTTGGAAGTGGTTTGTTTTTGTTGTTTTGGTAGAAATAAATATTTGCATTAGACCAAATGTTTGGGGCAAACAGTTCTCCCCCATTCCCAGGCTCTATGAGGCTCTGTGTTGGTCAGAGGGGATGTTTCATGCTGATAATACTCATTCCTTTTTTGGCCAAATCAAAGGTAGCTTAGGACATGGTCTTTGCATGCTTTTCCCATCACTGTTAGCGTGAGGCTGAGCAAATGGAAAGAAAACAGGAAGCCAAGCAGTGATCCCTGCAGACCTAGGTATGGCTGACGACCTGGTGTTTGAAGGATGTAATCATTAAAGAAAAGTTGCCTTTATGCTCACGGCAGGGAGGCTGGATCTAATTAAGACAAGGAAAACGCATGTTAATGTGAAGGGAAAAGTTTTAAACAGTTGATTCTGTAATCTCTCTGAAGAGGAAAAGGCCAGTGTGATGGGGCTTTATGGATGATGCCAGGCTCTATGATATATAATAATTAGTAACCACTGGTTATTCTGCCGCATACTCATTCTCCAAACCACTAACCAGTGCTTGGGATGGAATGTACCAGGCTTAGATATTTGCCCCAGATGTGTTCTCATTGGTAGTATCCAATTAGAGGAAATTTTCAAAATTAAAGCTTAATTCTCTATAATAGATAGCAAAATATAAATTACAGAGGGAAAACCCTGATTTCCTTGGATGGTTGAGTGGGTTACCAAGGTGAGGACTGGTCTTCACATTCCCTTCAAGGACACCTTTAGTTTACATTTTGGTAACCATTGGGTGACTGCCTGTGTTATATCATGATGCCTGGTGTGCTTGCTAATCTTTTTTGGAGCTTAAAAACATTTCAGGGAGACTGTGGCAGACAGAGCATTTGAAAGACCTAGGAAGAGTCGAGTTCTTCCTGAGGAAGTGCTGAGCAGTGAACCTGGGTCCTTGGAATTTCTTTGGCATTGGGTGGGCCTGTGTGTTCCAAAAGTCTGTTTGGCATATGAGAGCTTGGAGGTTCAATAGAAGCAAAATTCTGATTGAAAGAGCACCAGGTTGGCTGCTGCCTCTTGCTTAGTATCAAAAATCCAATACTGAGTTGGACTGCTGTGTAGTAGGCACTGTGCTAGACTCTGAGAGAATAAGGTGGATAATGGGCATCTTTTCAAAATAATAAAAATTAGCAAGCCCTGTGTAGCCATCATTTTATTTCCAATCCTGTGATTTTTTTTTTTCCTTCTCCATTCTTAGAGATGAGGAATCTAAGGCTTGAGAGGTACATCTTAGCCTATAGCACTTGGCCAGTTCCAGAGCCTGGGCCTAGAACCAAACCCTGTCTCTGAGGATGATTCTCTTCATCCTCCATCCAGCTATCTTGGAACATGAACACTAACCTATACGAGACATTAAAAAGAAAAAATAAAATATGTGTCTGTGACTCTCAGTTAAATAGGAGTCATTGTAATTTTTAAGATTTTAAAAAATTTGCATAGGTAATAGTTGCTGCCTCAAGAAAATCCAGAGCTGGGTGTGGAGGCACAAGCCTAAAATCCTAGCACTTGGGAGGCTGAGGGAGGGAGATCACTATGAATTTGAAGCCAGCATGGACTACATAGTGGGTTCAAGGTCAGCCTGAACTACATAGTGAGAACCTGTCTACACACACACACACACACACACACACACACACAAATCCAAGCAAGGCAAAGCATGAAGAAGAAAGTCCACATCTCTCCTCTTATGTGTGTGCCCCCACTCCCAACCTTACCACCGAGAGAAGACTACCATCAGTCTTTAGGTGGACATTTTCCCAGTTCCCTGCATATGTGTACACATATATGAACATAGAGATACAATTTTGTGCAAATGGGATCCTCATTCACATGCTGTCCTGCCGCTGTTTTCAGTGAGTAGTATGTTACAGAGCCTTCCCATATCTATGTTTATAGGTTCCCATGAAGTGAATCGGTAGTAGAAAAAACTGTGAGAGCTTTGGGAAACTCAGTGTGTTTCAGTGAAATGCTGGGTAGACCCTTAGGAGTTATCCCATTCTAAAGAAGTCTGTGTCTTTGATCAGTTTTATATTTAACCAAGACCCCATTTAGGTCATTTATGTTTTCCAATCTTTGAGTATATTATATGTAGTACATTATGTGTAGGAATAGCCTACTTATTGTATACTATATTCATCTTTATGTATTTATTTTAAAGACTTAATTTTTTTTTCCTATGGGAGTATCTGCCTAGTAACATTTTCCTTTCCTTTGGGAAGAGTGGTAGTAATTTCTGAACTAAAGTTAAGTGACCCTAGGGATATCTAAAGTACATTTTCTGATGAGAAAGGAAGATGTTAAATGTGATGTGGCATTTTTGAAACCTGTGGGATCTAATATCCCTCATCTCTGAATCATCAATTATCTATGGTGTTCAAAGCTTGGATTAGGAAAATCAAGGTTGAATGGAGTCAAACACATGTCAGTGACTCTTTTTGCATGTGTAAATCAGGCAGGAAATACAGACTCAGAAAACAAGCCCACAGCTTTATTAAGGGGGTCTAACATTTCTCACCTTTGGCCATCATCACCACCCATGGGTTAGACCTGGGAGTTGTGGTGTTTGTTACTCCTTTAGTTTGAACAGAAAGTCAAGCGCAGAGAAGTAAAGCATTTCCCAAGATCACACAGCAAGGACCTGCTTCCCCTACTTCCCCTGGTGCTAACCCATTGTGTGGTTCTCACATCTAAGGGCTTTGATTGCACACATCACAACCCTTGCTGTCACAGGAGCAGGAGATATGTGTCCTGAGGAATGCACATCCCCTCTTAATCCTCAGCACCTCCCCAAGGCTCCATTCATGTCTTTTGCTCCCATCTGTATTCATATGATGTTCTCCTCTGTGGAATTTTGTGACTGTTCCATCTTTGGTAACTACTTTGGTTGAAAGTTTGCATGTAATTTACCTTGGGCAGGATGGCATGGTTGAGAATCGAAAGCTCAAGTAACAACAGTACAATACAAAATGAGTTCCAGGCCCTTGCTCCCCACTCTGCTTCCCTCCAAATAAGCTTGGCATGAGGGCATGGTCCAAAGCCCAGAGTCTTCAATAATTTTGCCACTGTTCGAGGAGAGAGTGGCATTTTCTTCTTGGAGTGGCATATTTGTAGGTGTGTGGCTCACACTGTGGTACTTGTGGCTACCTGGAAGCAATAGAGTGACATGAAGAAGGCTGTCCCAGTGGACAGGGCCCAGGGCTTAGCGTCACCTTTGACTCAGGAAGGAGCTCACCACATTGTAGCCTGTGCATCCTTCCCTGGAGGAGGCACTGAGGTCCCAAAGAAGCCCCCCAAATAAGTGTGGAATGCCAGGGCAGAAGCAGTCTCCAAGATCCCAGGCCTGAATCTTAGAGTTTGGCAACCCTAGTAACACTGACTGGCAGGCTGTGTGGGTCTCCTAGGCCTTCTCTTAATGAAGCAGTGCAAACTGGTCACTTAAGAACAGCAGCAATAGGGGCCAGGGATTTAGCTCAGTGGCATAAACACCTGCTTGGCAAACTCGAGGTTGTAAGTTCAATCCCTGGCACAAAACAACAACAACAACAACAAAAACAGCAGCAATATATTGCCTCTCAGTTCTGGAGGCCAGAAGTCCAAAATGCTAGAAGGATCCATTCCAAGTCAGTCTCCTTGGCTTGTAGATGACCATCTTTTCCCTGTGTCCCTTCCTGTCATCTTTTCTCTGTGCATCCATGTCCAGATTTCCACGTTGTATAAGGACACCAGTCACATCTGATCAGAGCCACCCTAAAGACTTCACTGAGCATAAAGGCCCTATTTACAGATGAGATCACATTCTGGGATACTGGGGTAGGACTTCAACATCTGGATCTTGAAGCGATGCAGTTGAGCCTGTAACACAGGCACTGGCTGCGATGCACTGAGGGAGAAGCTCATAGGGGAAGCCAGGAATCCGTGGTTTAGCAGTTGTCCTTTATCTTCTTTGGTGAGCCAGGCATGGGGACAGCTGCCTGCAGGACTCGACAGTGCCAGGTTTTCTATCTCCTGAAATTATCTCGAGATAAACCCCAACCTGGCCCTGCAAACAGGATTCTGCTCTGCAGTGCTCCTGCAGTTTTTGCTCTCTACTCAAATTTTTGTCATTTTGAAACGCCGAATTATGTATATTCCTTGCCTCATACACTAAATTATAAAACTCTGGAGGGCTGGAACTTTTTAAAAAAGCTCTGAAAATTAAAAAAAAATTATTTTCCTGGGCCTCAACTGATCTGCCTGTCAAGGCCAAGTATACTGGCACAGTATTAACCATTAGTGTTTTTTTTTGTTGTTGTTGTTGTTGTTTTTTTTTTTTTTGGTTTTGTTTTGTCTTTTTGTTTTTTTGGTGAACGCAGGGTTGCTCTACCACTAAACCACATCACCTTGCCCTGTTTTATTTTGAGACAGGGTCTTATGAAGTTGCCCAGGCTGGCCTTGAACTTTCTATATTCCGGGCTCGCCTGCCCCCTCCACTGCCAGGTGGGATTACAGGCATTGCCACTGTGCCTGATTAGCCACTAAATTCTGGTTCTGCTCTTTGGTGGTCTCCAGGATAAATAAATGCAGCACTCTTTGCTGAGGGGGCCCTTCTAATATTAGAAGACGCCTGTGGTGCCTACTGGAGAACTAAAGCCAGAACCCCAGCCTCCAGATTCCCACTTTGTGCCACTGTTGAGCAGAATCTGTTAACAGATGGGAACAGTGGTGTTGTTCACATCTGGCAAAGCTCAGATACAGTGGCTTAATAAGTTGCCAGAACTGGGATCAATAGGGCCGGTGATATAGCTCAGTGGCACAGTGCCTGCTTGGCAAGCACAAGGTCCTGAGTTCAATTCCCTGTACCAAAAAAAAAAAGCCTAGTATCAAGACATCCACTTTTTTTCTTCTTGAGGTTATGTGGTGTCTCCTCTTGCTATTAAGTGCATGGAAGTAACATATTTCAATTCCCACTGACCATGCTGTCAGTGACTGAAAACTTGAAGAAGGGAAACTGCCACCAACATGCTTTATGGTCTTAGGCATGTTGTTTGACCTCTGAACCACACTTTCTTGAGCTGTATAAATGTGCAAGTTGGCCTGGGTGATCTTGGGCTCTTTTTCCCTCCCAATCTTGAGAGTTTGCTGGTGCATTTTCCACTGATAGTAATTCAACTGAGAGTACTCGCTAATGGAATTTGATGTTACTTTAAGAATTGTATTATACTTTCAAATGAAAGAACACCTGGGAGGAATTAGAGCCAGGAAGGGTTACAGTTGTAATTGAAACAAACAGGAAAAATTCTCCTGCTACTAACTGAACTGATGCCTGCAATCTAAGAAAGGAAAAAGTGTGATTATAATATTTTCTTTAGTGGATTACAGAAAGGAATATTAAATCAAAAACAAAAAATAAACAGTTGGATTTTTCTGCACTGTATTATCTTAATAAACAGTCTTCCTGGAAAGTTTAAAAATACACAGTACACCATCTGGCCAAAGAAAACAACAAGTAAATATTATTGACAAAATGTAAGAATTTTCCATCTAGACACGAGTGACGGAAACATTGCCATGTGGACTTGAAGGTGTTCCTGAGGAGTCAAGAGGCACGACTAATTTTGCATGGTTTGTGCCTGGGGACACTACTGGCGCCTGCAGGGAAGAGGCTGGAGACACAGCGGAGCGCCTCTGGGGGCTCCTGCCAGAGCCTTGGCCACCTCCTCACTCTCCTGCACTGTTGGTCTGCCTGCCTGCCTTATCTTGACAGGAGAGGCCCAGATTTCATAGCCCAGGGTGATGAGGAGAGGATGGGGCGAAAGGTGGAATAGGCTGTCCTAACTTTGTTGCTAACTTGCCTGAGGCCACAAGACTAGTGCTTTAGCCTCTGACTCTTTATCATCACATGTGCATAATGTCCCAAGGATCATAGAGATCCAGTAAACAATACGAATGAAATAGTCCAGATACAGACCCCACTGCCCGTAAAAATTTAGCATTTAATAAAGGAAGCATTTCAAATTAGTGGGAAAACAGGGGTTTACTCAGGAAATGGGGTTGAGATAACTAGCTGACTAATTGTTGGGAAAGATACAGGGTTAGATTCCTACTTTATACTTTACACTCCCATGCTGATAGGAGTGTAAATTGATAAGTTTTTCCCAAGGACAGTTTGGCAATATATACATCAAAAGACTCACAACTGTGTAAACCTTGACCTTGAAATTCTATTTCTAAGACTTTATCTTAAGGAAGTTAGTGCACAAATGATACTAAGGAGGTTTGTTCAGGATTTACTTAGTAGAGAGTTTGGAAACAACTTCAGTGACCAGAGCATTGGTGAAATAAATCCTGGAATATTCAAACAATGGACTTATGAGACCCTATTAAGAATTATGGGAGTCCGCTGGGCACGGGAGCACATTTCTGTAACCCCAGCACTCTAGGAGGCTGAGGTGAGAGGATTGCAAGTTTGAGCCTAGCCTAGGCAATTGAGCAATTTAAGGAGGCATCGTCTCAAAGGAAAAAAAGGGTTGTGGATGTAGATCAGTGTGAAGGCCCTGGATTCAATCCCCCAGTGCTGAAAAAAATGAAAAAGAAAAAAGAATTGTCGGGTGTGGTGGTGCATGCCTGTAATCCCAGCACTTGGGAGGCTGAGGCAGGAGGATTGCTGTGAGTTCGAGGCCAGCTTGGACTACATAGTGAGTTCAAAACCTGAATTACAAAGTGATTCTGTTTCAAAAAAAAAATTATTGCTGGCAGTGTTCGTTCCTGTAATCCCAGGATTGAAGAGGTTGAGACAGGTGGATCACTTGATAGTTTAAGGCCAGCCTGAGATACATAGAGAGCTTGAGGCTAGCCTGAACTGTGTAGCCAGACTCTGTCTCAAAAACCAAAACCAACCAAATGAAGGGAAGTGTATTTTTATTGACATGGCAAGATGATCATAACATAGTCAACGGGAGTTAGGAAAGTCTGGATTTTGTTGGGTGAGTGCGCATTAAATACAATTAGAGGAACCAATATATTCTCCTTTGGGGAGTAGGAGTGACAGTTGATGCCTTTTAAGTGTGAGGTTATTTGAAGAAAGCATAAATAAAAATCCTTAAAAAAATAAACATACCAGGTCTGCTGGCTCTCAGTGAGATTTGTCCTCCTTAGCATTTCATCACGGCATTCATAAGATTTTTCCAGTCATGTTACTCTAAGGATCCTTGAAATCTCTCCTTGGACCCATTTGTTGACTGACTGGTTTGCTGGAATGTGTGAATACATGCTTTACTGCATCTAGCACACTTTTTGACGGCCACATGGTGACACACCTTTGTATTTCAAGTGTGAATTTGATTTTTGAGAAAAGGCTGCATTCTTTTATTGTCTGGTTTGGTACATAAAATAGGCCAATCCCTCTGGTTGACAATTTTGTAACTGGGAGTGAGGAGCAAGAAAGAAGAATGAGCAGAAGTGTGAATGGGACCTTCTGGCACCCTGTGGAGGGGTGGGGCTCACTGGGCACATACTTTGTTAGGTTGGGCTCTTCTGGGTGTGCGGGTGTGTGTTTGCCTTTACAGTAGCCACCACTGTGCACATAATCATAAAACGACAAAAAAATCATAAAATGACATTCAGCCAGGTGTGGTGGCACACGCCTGTAATCCCAGTACTTGGGAGGCTGAGACAGGAGGATCACTGTAAGTTTGAGGCCAGCCTGGGCTACATAGTGGGTTCAAGGCCAAACTGAACTACATAGTAAGACCCTGCCTCAAAAAAAGAAAAGAAACATACAAACAACAAAAACAAAAATGACACTTGATGGTAGTGAGCAGTGTGATTCTTGCTTGACGAGCTGGTGAGCTGATGAGGCATTGACTGTCTGGAATCCTGTCACCAGTAATATGCCCAGTGGAGGCTGGATTCCCTTAGTGCCATTTAGCAAACTAATGAGCAACTAATGAGCAGGGCTGCCTGAAATCAGAGTCCAGGGAACTGATGAGATTGAAGGCCTCCTGGGTATATAATGCTAGGCAAGGCACTTTAGGAAAGCAAGAATGAGAGATACTGCTCTTTCCTTTTGGGGTGGATGTTCTAATGTGATTGAGGGAAGGACAAGTATGTGACCAAGGTGTCCAATCTATCAGGGATCGTTGTCTTTTGAGGCATCAATGGGCATGGGACCTAGCCCTAGCCAATCAGAGCCTTGGTTCTCTGCTTGCCCTCAGGGACTGATTCAGGGATCAGGATGTGATTGCTGGGCCAGACAGGGCTGCCTTTCTGCTGCTGGGGTTGCCGTGTGGTGGTTGGAAATCTGGAGCTGCCGGAGGTGCTTGCCACAGCCTGTCTGAGGATAAAGGCAACATGGTGCAATGCTGAGCCAAAGGCAGATGAGGTATGGGAAGGGTGGGGAAGAGAGGTGAGACTGAAGATGCTGGCTGACACAGAGATTCCTCATCACAGGATCAATTTTCATCTCCAATATCCTGGGAGCCAGATGTGTACTCCCTGACTTCCTGTTTGGGCACACTGAATTTGACGCTTATAGTCAAAGGGTCCTGACTTTGGCAGGGTTTGAAGCCACATGGACAGGGGATACCTACAGGCTCAGAAAAGCAGGGTATGGCTAGGGAAGAGAGGGTCCCTTGAGTCAGGAAAGCCTGAATGTGAACTTTTGTCCCAGGCTTTGCATAGGGGCAGGTGTGTTTGATGTTTGCCACAAACAATGAAGTCACCAGCCTGGCTGCCCTTATGGGACTTCAATTGTAGAAAAAAAGAAAAAACAAAAAAGAACACACACACATACAACAAAGATCAGGAAACATGTAAACAAATAGTCCAGTCACCATGGAGATGTGAACCTAAGGTGTTAGGAACAATAGCTGTGTGTGTCTGGAAGTGGCTTCCGTCCACATGCACTTTGGCTTGATCTCAAATCTGTTTCCTTATGGAAGCCTGGACATGTCTCTAAAATCATTATGTAGCCAGCTCTCCAGGGCTGGGTGACGCCTCCTATCAGCTGTTGTTTCATAGCTAGGAACCTAATTCAGGCCTCCTCTCAGCCTATACTTGGGGTGGATACTTTTTATGATACAGTTCCACAGATAGGAAAATGGAGGCCCAGAGATTCCTAAACTTTCCTGAAGTTACTGTAAGGAATAGAAGTGGGATTTGAATCCAGGCTCTTGAGTCAGTTCCCCCTCCCACCTTTTCCCTTGTGGCACTAGAAATTGAACCCAGGAATGAGGATCTACATCTCTAGTCTTTTAAATAAATTTTGAGATAGGGTTATGCTAAGTTGCCCAGACAAGCTTTGAAACTTGTGTTCCTGTTGCAACCTCCCAAGTAGCTGGCTCAGAGAGTCAATAGGCTTTTAAACATTATGTTCCCAGCTGGGTGCAGTGGCGTACACTTGTAAACCTAGCACTTGGGAGGCTGAGGCAGGAGGATTGGTGTGAGTTCGAGGCCAGCCTGGGTCACAAAGTGAGTTCAAGGCCAGCCTGAACTGCACAGTGAAACCCTGTCTCAAAAAGACCAAAAACAAAACAAAACAAAAAACATTAACATTATGTTCCATCACATTACATTGGTGGAATAAAATGAAATTAGTTCATACTTACTTTATGTGTCTTATTTCATTTCCTCCTTCCTTGCCACATACCTATTAGGTAGGTACAAGTGGTTAATCTCACTTTATAAGTGAGGAAACTGAGGCACAAAGAATTTAGGAATGTTTCCTTAATTCCACTGTCAGTAGGTGAGGAGGATTAACTAATGGTCAACTTGTGACACCCAGCTGAACTGAATCAGCCTGGTGCTGGGTGTGGAGGGCCCACCTGAGGATTGTCGCCAACTACATAGAGAACTGGAGGGAGAGGTGGTGTGCTGTTGATTCTCCTGGAGAAGCTTGTCACACTGGTTTTCCTCATATGAACTCAGCTGTTCTCATCATGGTTGGAACCTGGGTCCTTGCTGTTGCTGAGGATGGCTGTGGTTCTCTTCAGGAGAGTTCTGATCCTTACTTTGAGTGTCGCATCCTGGCTCCAGTGCAGATCCATCACCCTTCTGGCACTGATCCTTCATCCCATTGGTGCAGACTTTTCTATCTTCGACCACTGACCTTTGGGCCTTCCCAGTGCTGATCTGTGATACAGACTTGCATGAATCATTGATGTGGGCTCTAGGCCACCAGTTACTCATGGAGGACATTGCCGTGGGCTCTAGGTTGTCAGCTGGACTCGTGCAGGACATTCCTGTGGGGTCCAGGCCCTCAGCTGGATTCTTTGGGTCTCTAGTGTGTGGACAGATCCCCCGCACTCTTTTGTATTTGACTCTTTGAGTGAATATTATAAAATAATCCTATAAATTATGTGTCCTGTATTAAATCCTTTCCCTTGTAAACCCTGACTATGTTAGGAGACAGAGTATATTTTGAGATTTTTTTTAAAGACGAATTTGAAATGCTAATGTGCCTTCAGTTTAATTTGGAAGCCTAGCATGTGAGTGATAACTGTAATTTCTAAATCTGGCTTTCATCAATCGTGATGTTCTTCATGTGTAGATTTCTATTATAGAAACAGATCAGGAGAAAACAGGGTGGACCGAGAGCAGTGGCAACCTGATTTGTGTGTTGTTGGAAACCATAAACCAGAGTTCACCACTGTGTAAGGGAGCAGACCGTGTTAAAGTAAAAGATCAGGTTTAAAAACAAAATCACACCATTCAGTCTATGTAAATCAGTTCCTTGGTGAAGAAAAACCAAATGTACTACTGTTTGTGGGCTGTCTGGATGTGTTACGAATGCTCTGGAACGGAGCGTGTGACAGCTTTTCTTTCAGCGAGGGCCCATTCCAAGTCATATTCGAGTTCCTCACACTCCCCAAAGCTCGTGAATTGGTTCAAGAACAAAATGCATGAATCATTTTAATGTGAAGGTGCAGGGACATCTGCCCGAATAGTTTCTGACACTTTTTTCTTCTTTTGAAACTGTATTAGAGAGTTTGCAGTTTGAAATAAGGTAAATTTGGGAACTGGTAGTTTGGTGAGCATGGGGCTGGGGCCTGTGTGTGTTCTTTGTTATTTACTTTGTGCTTACATACAGTAGATCTAGAAGCTGTATAATAGATGAAACCAGAATACATGAATTTTGCTCTACTCCAGGGACACCATGCAGAGCGTGCTTACATATTTTTATTGGAAAAGGGATCCTACCTGTTGTATCCTCTCTGCCCCCAACACACCTACACACATTGGAAATTGAACTTGATCAGGGCCATGGCACTGAGCTACATCCTCACTCCTTTATTTATTTATTTATTTTTAATTAAAAAAATTTTTTTAAAATTTTGAGTCAAGAGTCTCACCAAGTCACCCAGGCTGGGCTGGAACTTTCAATATTCCTACCATAGCCTTACAGAGTGCAGCGATTACAGGCTTGTGCCATCACACCTGGCTCTTTTGTATCTCTTGTAGAGCCGTTTCAATGAAGCTGGCTGAAAGGGGAGTTTCTGTAGTGTTAATGTGAGTGAACAGAATCGTATTTTCTGGTTATTTCCTGCCTAAAAAATAAGATTGTTCTCAGAAGGGGCCCCAGAAGGCCATGGCTTTAAAAATTAGATTACAGGCACATGCCTGTAATCCCAGCACTTAGAAGGCTGAGGCAGTAGGATCACCTCAAGTTCAAGAGCAGCCTGGACTACAAAATGAGTTTAAGGCCATCCTGAACTA
>RJWT010041999.1:0-12232 GCA_004365215.1 Cuniculus paca
CTTACACTGCCCACTAATAGGCCCTTCCCGTTGAGAATGTATGGAGCAGGCTTCTCCAGCCTGAGTGTCAGGAACACCAAAGTTAAAAACACAGAGCAAACGCAGCAAGTGGGTTTAGGCCTGTGCGCCATCATTTTGGAGGCTGAGGCAGGAGGAAGGCAAGCTCAAGGCCAGCCTGGCTACATAGGGAGACCCTGTGTCAAAAAATAAAACAAACAAACAAGCAAAACACACACACACACACACACACACACACACACGCACGCACAGCTATGCTGAGTGCTTGACTTACCTAGTTTGCATTGGCTTCTTTCCTGGAGAGTGGCTGTACTAGTTACAGACTGCTCATGTCCCCCTCACCTCCTTGTCCCAGCTGCACAGGGTTCTCTGTGCTTCATTTCCCACACATAGAAGTCAGAACCCCAGGCCGAGCAGCCCTGGGGCAGCTGAACCATGGCTGATGATGCGTCTACTCACGCGCTTTCGCCATTCTGTATCATTGTCCTGAAGCAGGGCCCATCCCTGCTCCACAGGAAATATAGGGACAGGAAGACATTTAAAGTGTATGGAGAGATGCAGATCAGTGTTTCCAAGTGTGCAATGGTTGAAAGAACATCAGGGTTGCATCAATGACTTCCTTTTAAAGGAGAGGACGGGGTGACATGAGTCTCAGTTTCCTCTTCCGCTGTAATGAACATCGTGCTGTAGAAGGTACCTGAAGCAGTAGGCACAGTGGTAGCAAGAGTCACAATAAGTGGAAACCAGGCTAGATTGAGCAACACATGGTTTTTAGAAGAAAAGAAAGAAAAAGAAAAAGAATATTACTGTTCAAGTATGAGCTGTGTGACTTGAGGCAAAGCCATCCACACCTCTGAGCCCTGTGGCATTGTTTCTCAGATAAAATCAAACACCGTGCTATTTTCTCATGGGCTAATGTGAAAGTCAACTAAGAACACCTTCACGAAGGTGCCCTGTAAATTATAAACCTATAAACAGCAGACAGCTAGGAAAGCCTCCTCCGTGACTGCCAAGCTGGCCCTGGTGAGTTGGAGTCCCGGTGAGGGGTCACGCAGTATGGAGCGCTGAAAGGCCCTGATGTGGAATGATGGTTACCAGAACCTACATTCAAGCTGTATCAGAATGCTTTAGAGAAATTTATGCCCAAAACTTCTAAATAAAATAAGTCGAGTCATAGCCTACAAGCATTTTTGTCAAAAAAAAACAAAAAAAAAAAACACAAGCCAAATCCAATATTAAGAACTGCATACGTTAGCACACATTAGCAGGGTGTGCCAGTGCACATCTGAAATTCCAGCATTCTAGGATACTGAGGCAGGGAGATCACAAGTTTGAACCCAATCTGGGCAATTTAGTGATTTAGTAAAATCCTGTTTAACAAATAAAAATATTAAAAGAGGTTGGTGACATAGCTCAATGTGAAGGCCCCAAATTTACCCTTAGTGCAAAAATAAAATAAAATAAAATGCAAAGCTGCACATGCTTTGTTAAACTCCTTTACTAGGGGCAGCAGTGAAGAATAACTCTCTCGGAAGGATAGTTTTCCATACTCCCAAGCAGCCAGATTTGTGCACTCATAATATCCCCCAAACTTCATCAAACTCCTCCCTTGCAATTCCAGAATCACCTAGCATCTCTCACAACATATGTATGGATCACACAGTTTAAGAATACATTGAAGAAATTACTCATCCACTGGTTACTCTTATTGTTAATGATTTGGTGATTCAGTAGAATGACAAGAGGAAGAAGCCATGTCACACTGAAGTGGGGGAGGCCAGAGAAGGACCCAGGGCCAACAACGAGATATGCGAGCAGGCGGAATTTACACAGGTAGTCAGGTTTCTGAAGACGGAAAGGAAAGAAGTTTCGATTGGACCACATTCAACAGGACATATGCCCGGAAAAGCAGCTTTCCTCTTCTGATATAAAAAGTGGTTATATAAGCTGAACAAACGCTCCTCTCTTTCAGGAATGTCTTTGCAAGTGGTACAAACTGTCAGAAGCCTCAGGGAAACAGCCAGTGGTGGAAATGTTTGCCCAGCGCTCAGCTGATAGACAAGCATTGCAAAACCCTCCCTGCTCACCGAGCCCTGCCCCTGGCACTCATGCACACCCCACACAGAGGCCAGGCCGGCCAAGCTGGGCCCAATGCCACCATGTCAAAGTGGAGCCCCTAGCACCCTTCGCCCTTCCGAGTTCCAGCCAGGGGGTCAGGCCTGCTGCACAGAGCTGCACCTCGGACGGCGGCGTCTTCCTGCTTCCTCCCCAGCCCAGACCTGCTCCAAACACAAACAGAGGCCTCCATCTCTGCTATGGCTCCTCTGATAAAAGCCACATTGTTCCAAGCCACACTAGGAAAGCATTATAAATTGTACCACGCAAATATCTCATCCTCAGCAGAAAGAGAATTTGCACAGGGCAGTAACTAACTCCTAGCTTTGACTCTAGAACTCTCTAGAATTTATCAAGGGAAGATTAGGCCATTTGGCTAAAAAGCTGGATGGACAGAAAGGATAGAAGGTAAACCACCTTTATACACCCCAAGAATTAGGTCGTCATTTCATGGAAATTACTACTGAGTATAGTATGCCTCAAGTGAAATCCCAATAACCCTTTCAGCTTGTTTGAGTGTGACAAAAGAAACACACTCTAATTTTTCAAGTTATAAAGAAAGAACAGCACATTTTCCTCTCAAGTGTTGCCCAGCATATATGTGTGCAGTGTCAAGTCAAGGCTGGGTTAATTAGATTAAAGGAGTAGGTGTCTCCACTGCGAACGCAGGATTTGTGAATGGAATTCTCACCTCACTCTGTAAGGAGGGTGCTATCTGTGCCTTGTATGTCTGGAGGACATTGACCGTGCGAGGAGCACGACCACAATAGTGAACCTGCAGGGTGCGCTCACTCTGTGCCTGGGCACCCCGCACAGTCCTCACAGCTACCGCCCTTCTTCCTTCCTGCGCACGTCCCCACTCCCGCAGCTGCTGGGTGACACGCGGTCCTGCCCCGGGCAGGGCTCTCTCCTCTGCCTGGCATCTGTGGCCATTGTTCACAGCGACTTCCGCCACCTCTGCCGCGCGTCACAGGATGTCATGTGCTCCTGAAGCGAGCCACGGGTTCCTCTGCTCTTCTGTCTTCGTAAGTCAACACAGATGCTGCCTTTCTGAGAGATGGTGTGGGGGAATTTGTACTTCCTTTCTTTTCCTGGACTGTTCTCCTGCACTGTTGTCATTCGTCTTCCCAGGACATCTACCGCAGCCTGATGAATGGGCTTCCCTGCTAGTGGCTAACTGTGCCCCCAGGGCAGTACTTCATAAGGATGGGGAGAGTGAGAGAGACAGGGGCAGCACAGAGAGACAGAGACAGAGAGAAACAGACAGACAGACAGACGGAGGGAGTTCTCCAAATGAAAGTACTCTAGAAGCTGTGGTAATATATAAAAGCATAAGTTCTGAAATCAAATAGCTCTGGGTCAGAATCCTAGCTTTATTACTGACTGGGTCTGTAAAATCAGAAGCTTTTTGAGGGCCCATGTAACATCACAAGTGAAATATTCCATACCTGAAGTCATGTGACAAACACAAGTACACCAAAAATATCACATAAAAGTTCATTCAAGATGGGCTGGGGATTTAGCCCAGTGGTTCAAATGCTTGCCTAGTAAGCATGAGGTCGATCCCCAGTACCAAAAAAATAAAAAATAAAAAAAGTTCATTCAGGCTATGTGTATACAGCGCATGAAGCAAATGGACTTAGTTATCAGACTTGTGTCCCAGTGCACAAACTCATCACCACTCATTTAACAGTATTCTACGATGTGACCTAGCGATTCCATACTTAGATGGGCTTTCCAGGAATTTGAAGTTAGTTTCCTAAGAAGGCCTTTGCAGGACTACCACTGACACATTGCCTATAATGGGTTAAGTGAGAAGAATTTTGTCTCCAAAATTCCAACACCAAGACCTTAGAATGAGACTGTTCCCAAAGACGGTGTCATTAAAGTAGTGAGCAAGTTAAATAGAGGTTCTTCAAGTTGGCCCTAACCCAGTGGAGACGGGCCACAGATAGGCACTGAGCAAAGATAAAGGAAGACACAGGATGGGGAAGGCGACAAGCCAGAGAGAAAGAGAGACCTCAGAAGGGCCCAACCCCACTGACATAGCACATTCACCATGAACATGTGGCCGCCAGTACTAGAAAAAATAAATCTCTGTTGGTTAAGCCATCCAGTTTATGGTACTTTGTTAAGGCAGTCATAGCAAACTAGTATATTAGCATTTTCATTATTAATCTGGTGTGCATTCATTGGATTAATCATGGCCATTGGTTCATGACACATTATCACTACTGGGCTATAAATGTTCTGTTTATATTAAATGATTAATTTGTTTTCAATAAGCTAATAAACATTTGTAAACATATCTCCCAGAACAGAATTAGTAGAAAATAATTCACATCTAATTACAAAGTCTCCCACCAACCTTATTCATGTCTTCTAAGTGTCCATGAACTTGAAAGTAAATAAAACATAGGATATTCATACAGTCAAATACTACACAGAGTGAAAATAAGTGAATTATAGCTATAATTACTAACATGTATAAATCTCAAACACACATTAGCCCTGGAGAAAGAGGGATGAGAGAGAAGATGAGAGTTGGACACAGAATTTCAATTATATTGCTAAAGTTTTATTTCTTAGACAGAATACTAGAATGCAAACATTTATTATAATAGCTATGCTTTTCTTTATGCCTAACAACAAGTTTATAATTTTTAAAGCGCATTTCAGCTTTAGAGAGAGAGGAGGAGGAAGGGGGGCTATAGCCTGAGGGGAACCCTTCTGTTCACTGCTGTCCCTACCCCCTCCCCCTCGACGCTTTCTGAACAATTAAACAGATCCCTGACATCCATGAGCTTGAACTTCGCCAAGACGGTCCTAGAAAGTTCACAGCCAGGCTGTTATAGAGGTCATAGCCCATATCCCAATGGTCGGGCAGTATTTTGCCACTCGCCAAGGAAGTGACTGTAGCTGTAACCACATGAGAGTGACCCCATGCCAGGCAGAGGGAAAAGTAAGCAAAGTGGGAAACTAACATTGATCTAAGAGTTGGTTTTTGGTTTGGTTTGATTTTGTCTTGTGTTGTTTCATGGGTTTTTTGTTTTTGTTTTTTGTTGTTGTTTTTGTTTTTGAGATAGGGTCTCCCTATGTAGTTCAAGCCTCCTTTGAACTCCCTGTGTAGCCCAGGCTGGCCTTGAGCTCACAGTGATCTTCCTGCTTCAGCCTCCTGAGGACTGAGATTACAGGCATGTGCCACCACACCCAGTCCTGCCCTAAGAGTTTTAACTCATTCTAAACCAAGCCAGCAAAAAGTAAATTCCACCTAATTGAAAGCATTAACAATATACTGAAAATGCTAACTCTAGTATCCCTCATCAAGAAAAGAAAGAATCAACTGAGCATTAATTCTTTAAATGAGTAAAACAAACTGGGTGTGGTGGTGCAGGTCCACAATCTCAGCTGTCACTCAGGCAAGCTGAGGCAGGAGGATCACAAATTCAAGGCCATACAAGGGCAATTTAGACTGTCTCAAAATTAAAAAATAACAAAAGGGGTTGGGGTCTTAGGTGAGTGCAGAGGCCCTGTGGTCGATGCCTAGAAACACCACCACCAACCCCCCGAAAAAACTGCACTGTGAAGCCCAAAGAGTTCCAAGAAACTGAAGTAGAAAACAACCTGCATAGCTCCAGGCGTCGGTGCCCTTTTCTTAATTCGAGAACTGTGATGACCACTGGGCAGGTTTTGCAGAGCTATCCGAAGGGACACACACAGCCTCCGGGACAGTGCTGCCTCTTAGCAGGCTCCTCGCATTCACAAGCCTATCTCTTCTCCCTCTGACAGGCAGAGCATCCAAGATCAATGGAAAATTTAAAAGAAGCCCCATGGTTATTACTGCTGCTCTGCTGGGATCGCCTTAGTCTTCAGTGCTGTAGCAATGGCAGGAAATAAATGTGACAGAATAAAAAGGGAAATCATTTGTTTAATGGTGTCCTGATGGCTCTAAAAAGGAAGAGACAGACCTTTAAACATTGCTAAAATGCTAAATAAGGAAAAAATATCAAAATGAAAATGCCATAGCTGGGCATCATGGGGCACACCTGAAATCCCAGAATTCTGGGAGGCTGAGGGAAGAGAATGGCAAGTTCTAGCCAGGGCAACTTGGCAAGCAACTTAGTGTGACTCTTGTCTTAAAATTTTAAAAAAGGTAGGGGTGAGGTGGAGATGTAACAATATAAACACTCTGGGTTCAATTGCTAGGACTGCATATAAATAAACAAATAAATAAATAAGCAACCCAATCTTGTAAAAGGGATGGCTATGGTTTTAGCGGTATCTTTATATTTCTCTTTATGGTGGAGCATGTTTTTATAATTTTAAAAACCAGACAAGAGGACATGATTTCAAATTAAATCAGGAAGACTTCAACTAAACTTGAAAAAAAAAATTCCCTAACCATCAGAGTTACAAAACATTAAGAACAGTTGGGTGATTTCCATCCCTGGAGATCTTCAAATAGATTATTTGTCCTGTATATCTTGGAATATTTCTTGCTAAACAAACACTTTTTAAATTCTGAGATTAAAATAATATGTATCCACAAATCTGTTTTCACATGCTTATGCATATGAATGTATGACATAACATTTGAAAATGTTACTTAGAATGCTATTAAATTCTAACTATACAGTTTGAGGATTCTATGTTTTTTATTCATTATTGTATGCAAAACATTTTCCCACGTTATTTAATACTCTCTTAGTCACTTTCTCATCGTTGGAACAAAATACTCAACACTCACAATTTAAAGGAAGAAAAATTTATTTTGGCTCACATGTTTAGAGGATTCAGTCCATGGTATACTGGTTCCAAAGCAGGAATGGCATGGTGGAAGAGTCTGATGGATAAAAGCAGCTCATGTCATGGCAGGCAGGAAGCAGAGAAGGAAGGAGCTGGGGAGGGAAATAGACCCTTCCAGGTCATGCCCTCAGTGACCCATGTCTTCTCATCAGACCCCATCTCCTAACAGCACATACAACTTTAAGTCTTTCAGTGAAATAATTTACTGACAAGTACATTGCCCCTATGATCCAATCATTTTCCACAAACATAACCTCTGAACACATGAAGCTTTGAGGGGACATTCTAGTTCTAAACCATAGCACCCTAACCATATAATGTTCCTCCATTTTGTGGTTATTTCAGATTTTTGTTTACAATAAAGAACCATAAGATTAACAGGATGTCTCTTGGTTGCAGGAAATTAAGTTGCAGGTTACACTCCAGGGAGAGCAACCTGCAATCACTTCTTCCTTAGCTGCTCTGAGTATTAACATCCAAAAGTTTTTATCATCATGGTTAGCAGAGAAATTATATTCCATCCTGTTTCAACGTGAAGATCTGGTTACTGATAAGCTGAACATCCTTTCGCAAAGTTAACTCGCCATGTCTGAACTGCTCTACAAAACTCTGGGAAGAGCATGCCTTCCCCTGCAGAGTCCTCGACACCACCTGTCTCTGAAGAGACTCTTAGGAGACAGTTAGAATTCAAACCTAGTTGTTAGAAATCAAAGATAGGTGATGATTTATTGAGATTCGAAATGTTTCATATCAGTTAATTACATCATGTTTTCTGGTTCTCTTTAAAAAAAAAAGAACCAAGAAAGAAAGAAAGAAAGTTCCAAGGAGGCAGCTAGAGAAACTTGTTTACTACACAGATCTACTTTCACAGTGAGCCTGTAAATTTCCATGAAACAATGGAAAATAATTTGATGAGGAGGTTCTTAGGGTACTTCAGCATTAGAACTCCAGTGTCTTATCTGACTATGTACACATTATGCAATGCATATGTATTTAATTATAGTAGTTCTTATTCATGAAAGAATGGGCCATAACATAAGCCTTAGATATTACAAAATCACAGGTAGTTTTGCAAGGGAAAACACATCTTTTTATTTGCTAATAGTAGTCCATGAGATTTCATCAAAGTGGGATATTTTTCACTCTGGAAGGATGAGGCAGGAGGATTGCAAGTTTGAGACCAGCCTAGACAGTTCAGCAACTTGGAAACACTCTGCCTCAAAATGAACAATAAATAAAGGACTCCGTACAAAGTCCCTAGTACTGAAAAAAAGAAATAATATTTCTAAGACAATTAATTAAATATTACTCATATTAAAGCCACATGCTAATTATTGTTTTGAAAAATTCAGATCATAAAGGTAGTACAAAGGTTTAATAGAAAATTATCCATATTATTAAATGCTAGCCCTTAAGACTTTAAAGAACAAATTTCTGCCACTTTTTGGTCACCCATCCTTAAATAAGCACCAAGGTAGTGAGTCTTAGTCTCTCTCTACTTCTCAGTGTAAGAACGGTAAGGGGCTTCCAGACACAACGGAGTGTCTGGAACCAAAGTAGCCCTCCCTTCCACCAAACCAATTATAAAATTGAACAAAATAAATCTTTTCAGGAAATGGAGAAGTAGAAATGCAAGACAATGATCCCTTTGGAAACAGAGACATAATGCTACAATCCTTGGATCTCCCACCTTTCTGTCTAAGAAATACTTCCTGAACAAGATGAAGCAAAAGGAAGTTCATGCAGGGCATAATATTTGACTGAGCTGAGCAGGCAACAAGCAGAATGCAAGGCAGTTGGATGGTGAGAATCTGCAGGGCAAAGCAAACCATGCAGAAAGAGGGCCCTGGAAGCCTGGGTAGGAGTCGCCAGGAATCCATAGTTACATAGGGCAAGGTCACCTAAGGCTGACCACATAGCAGTAGCTAGAAGCTCGAGAACAGAACAGAGACTTGAAAAAAGTTGACCCCTGACGGGGAATGTTGAAGGTCTAGCTCTGCCAGAGAGGAGTGTTATGGTATACTTAACACCCCATTACCATCCTTGGAATTTGAGACATGGAAGGTCATATCTTATTAAGATCTACTGTAAATTTGCTCTAATCAATCTAAAACCTCACTCAGGCAAAATCTACAGGGAAGACAGCTTAGAGATTAAGGCTCACCAAATTAGAGGAGCTCAAGATATACTTGAAAGATTTCTCAAGACCCACACAAGTTCAGGGTGACAGATCACAAGAGGAACTGCCCTGCTGACACAAGAACCAATATTCAGGTCAGAGGTATAGCTCAGCAGCATAAGAACCAATATTCTGTACAGGAAGGTAACTGTGTAAAGCCCATACCTTATTGTTGGCAATGTTCAAAACCTGCATCTGTTCAGAAAATGGATTTAGTACACAAAATTTAAAGGCAACTTTTATAAACATGTTCAATGAAGTAAATGGAAATATGTTCAAATGGTTAAAGGAAAATATAGCACTAATGAATGAGTAAATAGAGAAGTTCAAAAGATAATTCAATCAATAAAAAATAAAACTGAGGCTCAAAAGTAAAGTAATTGAATTTTTCTTTAAATCAAGAGATCAACACAACAGCAGAGTAGGTGCTACAGAGGAAAAAAGACAGTTAATAAACTTTTGGCAGGTCAAAAGAAATTATAAAAACAAGGGTAAAAAATTAAATGTACAAAAGTTCAGCAACCTATAGGACAATGTAAAGTAGCCTGATACATGTATGGAATCCTAGAAGGTGGAACAAGGAAATGGGACAAAAAAAATAATGATTGAAATCTGCAATATTTAGTTAAAACATTATCCAAGTCCCACAAATCCTAGTAACATAAACAGCAAAGGAAAGAACCACACATAAGGACATCGCAGTCAAACTGCTCCAAACCAAACATTGAGAAAATCTTGAAAGAAACCAGAGGGAAAAAGAAGACATAGTGCACATACAGTAACAAGGTAAATAAGATAAAATTGTCTCTGACATTTCTACATAAACAATGAAGCTAAAAAAAAGTGGGGAGAATAATGCTGAAAGGAAACAAAGTTAACACAAAATAGTGTATCCAACAAAAATATTCATTAAAAAAAGAGGTGAACTGTAAGGCTGAGGCGGGAGGATCACAAGTTCAAGCCTACTCTAGAGAACTTAGGAACCTAGCAAGACCCTGTCTCAAAATAAAAAGTAAAAAAGGGCTGCGGTGTGGCTTAGTACAAAGATTTTGGGTTCAATCCCCAGTACCACTGAAAAACAAATAAGGGTAAATCGACTTTTCAAATAAAAAAAACAGACATGTACCATAAAAACAAAAGCAAAACAAAAATGTTCAATTGTCTTTCAGCCAAATAAAAATCACATCTGCTGGAAACAGGTGTACAGGTAAGAATGAAGAGCACCAGAAATAATAAACAAAGGGATTGCACCGAGTCCAGTAAAACTGCAATTCAGCCTCCCATCTGTGTTCCAAATTTGTCACCTGACTTGATCACATCTTTCAAACCATTTGCTCCTCCAGAATCATCCAATCCAGTCTAAGACTGGTTAGTCCACTTAACTGTTATGACTCCTTGGTGTTTTTTAATTTTGAAAATTTTAAAGAATTTACATTTTTAAAGCTCTCCCTCTCTCTCTCTCTCTCTCCTCTTTCTCTCTCTCTGTCTCTAAGAGATAATTTCTCTCTCCTTAGTCCACAATGGCCTTGCACTCCCCATGTAGCCCAGGCTGGTCTCAAACTCACAGTGATCCTCCTGTCCCCGTCTCCAGGATGCTGGGATTACAGGTGTGTGCTGTACTCTGCCTCAGTTCTTTTTCTTTTTAAGTATAATGTTCCCCATATAGAGTTGTTTGCAGTTTCCTCATAATTAAACTGAGATTATGCATTCCTGGCAGGAATTCCTTACAAGGGCTGCTACCTCCTTCTCAAAGTATTACAGCCACAACAGATATTTTTAATTAAAAAAAATCATAATGTTTTTAAAAACTGAATGTTTAACTATAAAATAAGCTGATATTAATTTAATATGTTTTAGAAAAATCATAAATCTAAATCATATTAAAATCAAAAATAAAAAATCTAAATCATATTAAATTAATTTTTTATGTTTTTAGAGCAGGTAAGCCATCAAACATTTCATCCATATATTTTCTGAGCCTTTTTGCTAATTGCATTTATTGTGTGCTCGTGTGACAGTCAAGCTTACTCTCCAGGCTTTAATAGCTGTAGAGGGAAATGTCCAGAACCATGTGTACAGTATTCATTAAAACACTTGAAATGATGTTTTCCAAAAGTTTGTTTATAAAATATATTTGCAATTAAACACCCCAAAATGAAATATTTGCATTTGCCCCATGTTGCTTGTTTTAACCACAACCCTCACTGAATAAATGAGTCATTATAGTCTGGGTGCAGCAGACATGAACACTTATTTCTCTGAATTGACATTCAAACTACCACTAAATAACATATGATTTCATGAGTCTCAGACTCTAGGTTACTATACTTCTGTTTTACAGATGAATTCTAGAGAAAAAGAACATCCTGACAGCTGTTTTCAGTTCACTGCACTTTTAAAAAAAATGACATTTGTTTTCAATTTGTCTATAAATAATGGAAGAAAACACAGCTGAGGGACCCAATGTGATTTTTATAGAAGGTTCATTTTTGGAAATATGATAAGCTTATAGCCACATATGTTTAAAATCACTCTAGTATAATTCAGAAACTTGAAGTGGGGGAATCTCATGTCAGGCAGTTGGGTGTTTGTTTTATTCGTCTATTACTTAGCACCATTTGTCACATTTTGTGGTTTTAGATATTTTGGGGCAAAAATTTTGAGTACATATTAAGTTTGGCAATGCTATTATAAAACTTTAGCATGTACATGTTGTTGATTGATCATACTTTGAGATTGTAAGTGCATGGGCAAAGATTTCTGATACATGTGTTAATTATGTAAAGTGGGAGAATACGCATGTGCCTTTGAACCTGTTGGAAGTACAGTACCCATGAGCACAGGCAGGCAAACTGTATATGCAGATGCTTGTATGACTAACAGGGTCTGCCTTAGGCAAGGCCTCTGAAGGGTACAAACTCGGCAGTGCAAAGTAAACAAACAAGAAATTTTTAAAACTACTAAAGATAAAAAACTCTGTTGGACAGTAAATCCAATGAATAGCACTTAATTTTTTGTGTACAATAAATTCTTAAGTACACAATAACAGAACAATGTATCAGGCCTAATTTTCTGCTTTAGAAGTTCAATAAGCAAATTCCAATTGGAAAAGAG
>RJWT010042000.1:0-12213 GCA_004365215.1 Cuniculus paca
TATGTTTCAGGGCCAGAAGTTCGAAATCAAGGAGCAGGCAGGGATTGGCTTCCTCCAGGTGCTTGTGGAGAAGAGCAGCTCTGGCCTCCACACGGAAAGGGGAATGCAAGGGGTGGCTTCAAGGATAAAGGTGCTCATCAGAAACGTGTCTGACATAGACTCAAGCAGATACCACTATTCCACTTACTTAGGTAACCAGACCCTTCTATTAAAATGGATATATGCGCCTCTCTATCCTGTGAACATAAAGCAACTCTCTGACACCAGTTCTGCATCTCTGGTAAGTCATAAGTTACATGAGTTAATCGCAAGCATTTTTAAAGCTCCTGCACATTACAAACTCTATGGGAACGGAAAAATTTTATTATTAAACATTCTATTCCCAATATACAATATCTGGTACACAGTGAGCAGCCTGAATTGTAGACTGATGTGCACGAACAGTGTCTCGGGCTGAGTGAAAATAAGAACATAAGCAATTACAACTTCTACTCACAGGTATGTGAAGGAGATCTCAAGAGAATCTTTTTGAATGTATCTTCTAATTCAAAACCCATCTTCTTTGTAGAACACTTAAGAATGGTGTTGCTTTTATCTAGCACCACAAAATCAAACTTACAATTTTATGTGCTGGATTTATGATTCTTAAATTAGTGTGTACTTTACCAAATATATGGTGGATAATTGTTGTTCTGCCTGTTCATCCTCCTTGGGAGTATCCACCAGATTACCTGTGGGGATTCTCCTCCTCTAGTCCCTGTCTATGTCATTCAGGGAGCTGAGCCCCTCTCTGGGTTCCAAGGTTGAGATTGTGACCCAGATCCAAACAATGAGTATTTAGCACCACCATAGCTACTGTGATTAGTTTGGAAATGAGCACACGACAGGTAGCCCCAGGACTTTGACTGGGATCTTGGAGGAGCAGATGTGTCTTCCAGCCAGAGATGACTAGATTGTTAAGACACACTTGGGGATGCCACCCGCCATCTTATTGCTACAAGAACTTGCTTGAGAGTAAAGACAGTTCAGGAGAAAGCAGCCAAGACAGGGGAAGAGACAGGTTCTTAAACATCTCAATAATCATGGCTATTACATCAGCTAATAAATTCCCCCCCGTGTTTTTTAAGCTAGTTTCACTGGGTTTTTTTTCTTAAAGAGCCATGTCTAATAAAAGTGTCACATAAAATGCGCCAACAATTTAAGAAAAATTGGTACAAAAAATATAAAACATCATCATTAATTTATATTGCTCCGTAGGATAAGGGCACCATCATTCACTTTTGAAGAACAACTAATACTCATCGAGCACAGTCAGTATTTATGAGTGCTTTCTATGTGTTGGGCACTGGGTGGCCTTTAACACAAACATGCCCTGGGCCAGTGATTGGCTCACAGGTCGATACACTGGAAAAAGCACCAGCAAATGGGACAGATGGGTTTTCCTTCAAAGGCCCATTAAGCTGTCTCTTCTTGAGTCTGGTGTAAAACATGCGAGTGACTCTGCATGCTTTTATTAAAAAGCGAATTAAAGGTCAGAGGTGAGTTTCCCTTTGGTCTTAATTTCCTGTCTGTGTGCCAAGGGTAGGGATGGGAGGAGCACAGTTTGTTAAACACCAGGCGAAGATCCACAGCGGCTAGGAGAGTTGCCCCACAGCACCCAACCACTGGGTCTGGAGTCTAGGCCTGTGAGAAGTAGTTCCGTATTGCTGGGGGTAGGGTAGGAGGGTAATACTGTCAGAAAAGGATAATGATTGAAGGAGTGATTTTTTTAAATTCAGGATTTACTATTGAAGGAAATGCAGTGCAAGAGTGAGAAACAGATGCTCAGATTTAATAAAACACATGAGAAGGAGGACAATTTTTGGCTTCATTCTACTCTACCACCCCCAGCCCTCCTCTGGGGGCTACAGTAACACAAAGAGTCAAGTCAACCTGGGATTACGAAAGCTGTGACAGTGGTCCCTCCTGAATAATGTGTGGTGAAGGGCAAGCTCTCTGATCTTCACCATGCTCATCATAAAATCAGAACGCGACCTGGTACTCTTGGTATGAGAATTGTGGAAGGATGCATATGAAAGGGCTTTAATACAGCCTTGTGCATTTGCACAAGAAATGTAGGTTTTCTTTCTTTCCCTTCTCTGTTTCATCTCATTCAGTAAATGTGTTAAGACGCTCTAGTGGAGCAAGTTGATGGAACGGTATACACCACTGCAGGCAAATCTTTTAGAGATGAGCACCTAAACTGTAACCGAAAACCCATAAAGGGCCAACACGGCAATTAAACCTGAATACTGAGATTTAAGTTTTGAAAAAACAACTCATATGCTAAACTCTTTTGCCTCAAAAGAAAAGCAAACAGCATGCATACCATAGGTTCACCCCCACTGGTGTAGACACACAGTGGGTTCAGAGAGTGGGCCCCACTGTCTCTTACGTCTGCCATTTGCTGCCCATAAGACCTGGAAAGAGAATTTTCTTCCTTACAGTTCAGATTTTCTTTCCTTTTATCTTCCCTTTTTTTCCCCTCTTTCCTTTTCTTTTTTTGGGGGGGTGGGTGGCACGGCTGGGGATTGAATGCACATACGAGGCAAACATGCTGCCACTAAGTCACACTCCCAACCCGAAATGACAGGATTTCTTTTTTCTTCTCATTTTATTAAAAAAATTCATAATCAAATGAGAGAATAACAGTAGTTACCACACTTCATATCATTATCTTCAAAGTAGTTACTCAGTACAAGATAAGCAAAAAAGATTCTTACAAAAAAAAAAAAGAAACAAAATAACACAAACTTTCTCTTTAATGAACCAAGGTAAACTGTTAGTATAAATGAAACAAATTAGCATATATATCAAAATATTTTTAAAACAATAGAATATGTAATTTGAGGAAGTATTTGAACTTTTCCCTACATCCTATTTATTGATCTTCTTTTTGTTCTATCTATCTATCTATCTATCTATCTATATTTATAACTTCTCGTATAAGGAAAAGCATGCAATATTTGAGCTTATGTGTCTGACATTTCACTTACCATTATATTCTTTTTTTTTTATTTTAAAGAGAATAGAACAAAGCAAAACAAAACAGAACAAAACAAAGCAAAAGAAAACAGAATAGAGTCAAACATTCAAAACAGAACACTGCAAGCTATACAGGTTTTCAAAACATAACAACAGGAGATTAACAATGGCTACCCTAGTGTCTCTTGCTTTCTTCAAAATGGTTGTTCATACATTTACAGACAATAAACTCAAACAAAACAAAGTAATATAAAACCAGATAAAACAAAAGAGCATTACAGGCCTTCAAGTCAGACAATAAGAAACCAGCAATGGCTACTGTAGTGTCTCATTTTTCAAAAGAGCTGTTCCTATCTTCTCACATATTGCCTTCCAATAGTAGGAAAGGGACTTAAACCAATCAAATCAAAGAACAAAAGCACCATTGGATTTCAGAACCATTTCTCCATATTTATCAGGAATTTTCTATCTTATTGAGTCTTTCAGTTTCTTACACTAGGGAGACAATGCAGTGTTTACACATGTGTGTTTGGTTTATTTCACTTATGAGTATGGTCTCAAGTCGCATCCATTTACCTATAAAAGCCTCAATGTGATCACTTATTATAGCTGAATAGTACTCCAATTGATGGGAATTTGGGTTTTTTCCAAGATTTGGCTATTACAAATTGTGCTGCTATAAACATGGGTGCACATATATCACTGTGGTAAGATGATTTCACTTCTTCTGGGAATATGCCCAGAAGCAGAATGGCTGGGTCAAATGGAACTTCCAGTCTTAGCTTTTCGAGAAACCTCCAGACTGACCTTCACAGTGGTTGCACCAGTCTGCACTCCCACCAACAGTGGAGAAGGGTTCCTTTTTCCCCACAGCCTCTCCAGCATTTATTATTGGTGGTTTTCTTGATCCTGGCCATTCTTTCTGGAGTGAGACAAAATCTCAGAGTTGTTTTAATTTGCATTTCTCTAATGACCAATGATGCTGAACATTTTTACATGTATTTATTTGCCATTTGTATTTCTTCAGCTGAGAAGTGTGTCTTCATCTCAGATGCCCATTTCTGGATTGGGTCTTTGAATTTCGAGGGCCTGATGTTTTTTAATTCTTTATATGTTCTAGATAGAACACCTTTGTCTGAAGGGCAGCTGACTAAAATTTTTTCCCAATTAGTGGGTTTTTTTTTCACTCTGTTGGAGATTTCTTTTGACATGCAAAAACTTTTTAACAAGACAAGATCCCAATTGTTGATTCTGGGAAGTGTTTCCCGTGCAGTTTGACATTTGTTCATGAATTCTCCACCTACTCCTATGTTTTCAAGATTTCTACCTACTTTGTTTTCCAGCAGATTTAGTGTTTCTGTTTTAATGTTTAGATCTTTGATCCATTTTGACTTTAGTTTAGTGTATGGTGATAGGCTTGGGTCTAATTTTAGTTTTCAGCATATGGAAAGCCAGTTTTTGCAACACCATTTATTAAAGAGGCTATATTTCTTCCAGTGAACATGTTTGGCCCCTTTGTCAAAGATAAGGTAGCTGAGTGTGTTTGTACTTGGGGTTGTATCTTCTAATCTCTTCCATTGATCCTCAGGTCTGTTTTGATTCCAGTACCATGCTGATTTGATTACAGTAGCTTTGTAGTATAATTGCAAGTCTGGGATTGTCCTGCCCTTGCTGCCCAGAAGTGCCTTTGCTATTCTAGGTCTTCTGTGGTTCCAGATGAATTTTAAGAATGATTTCTCTAGACCTGTGAGGTATGCTAATGGTATATGGATGGGAATTGCATTAAATCTGTATAATAATTTTGGGAGAATGGCCATTTTCACAATGTTTGTTCTTCCTATCCACGAGCATGGAATGTCTTCCCGTTTTCTGAGATCCTCTTCGATTTCTTTTTTCAGAGTACTGTAATTTTCATTGAATAGATCTTTTGTTTCCTTTGTTAGGTTGATTCCTAAGTATTTCATTTTTTTGGATGCTATTGTAAAGGGTGTGGTTTCTCTTATTTCTCTTTCAGTGCTTTTGTTGTTTGTATACAGGAATGCAACTGATTTCTGAGTATTGACTTTGTATCCAGCTACATTACTGAATTTGGTTATGACATCCAGAAGTCTTTCAATGGAGTTTTGCAGGTCTTCTATGTAGAGTATCATGTCATCTGCAAATAGTGATAACTTAACTTCTTCCTTTCCTATTCTTATTCCTTTTATTTCTGTCTCTTGTCTAATTGCTCTGGCTAATGTTTCCAGCACTATATTGAATAGAAGTGGTGATAATGGACATTCTTGTCTTGTTCCCGATTTTAGAGTGAAAGCTTTCAATTTTTGAACATTTAATGTGATACTGGCTGTTGGTTGGTCATAGATGGCTTTTATCAGATTGAGATAAAGGCCATCTATTCTGATTTTCTGTAGGGTTCTTATCATGAAAGAGTGTTGGACTTTATCAAAACCTTTTTCTGCTTCTATTGAGATGACCATGTGGTTCTTATCTTTGGCTCTATTGATGTGGTGTATTACATTCATTGATTTGCATATGTTGAATCATCCTTGCATTCCTGGGATGAATCCCACTTCGTCATGGTGTATAATCTTCTTGATGACTTGCTGGATTCTGTTTGCCAGTATTTTATTGAGAATTTTTGCATCTATGTTCATTAGGGAGATTGGCCTGTAGTTCTCTTTCTTGGTTGGGTCTTTCTCTGGTTTTGGTATTAGGGTAATACTTGCTTCCAGGAATGATTTAGGGAGACTTGCTTCTCTTTCAATTTCATTAAAGAGTTTGAAGAGTGTTGGCATTAAGTCTTCCTTGAATTTCTTGTAGAACTCAGCTGTGAATCCATCAGGACCTGGACTTCTCTTGGTTGGTAAGGTTCTAATTACATTTTCGATTTCATTAACTGAAAGGGGATTATTCAGTAGTTTTACATCTTCTTGGTCCAGTTTTGGTAATTGATATGTTTCTAGAAATCTGTCCATTTCTTCAGTGTTATCGAACCTATGAGAGTAAAGATTTTCAAAATATGAACTGATGATCTTCTGTATTTCCATAGGGTCTGTAGTGATTTCACCCTTTTCATTCCTTACTGCATGGATTTGAGTTTTCTCTTTCTTTTTTTTAATAAGGTTTGGTAGGGGCTTATCAATTTTATTTATTCTTTCAAAGAACGAACTCTTTGATTCGTTGATTCTTTGTATTGTTTTCTTAGTCTCAATTGTATTCATTTCTGCTCTGATCTTTACAATTTCCTCCCTGCTTTTGGCTTTGGGCTGGGCTTGTGTTTCCTTTTCTAGATGTTTCAGGTGTAACATCAGATTGTTTATTTGCATTCATTCCATTTTCTGGATGTGGAAATTCACCGCAATAAATTTCCCTCTGAGGACTGCTTTCATTGCATCCCACAGGTTCCCGTAGGTTGTATTTGTATTTTCATTTGCTTGTAGACATTGCTTAATTTCTTCTTTAATTTCCTCTGTGACCCACTGATTGTTCAGGAGTGTGCTATTTAATTTCCATGTGTTTATGGAGTTTTTGCAATTTCTTTTGTCGTTAATTTCCAGTTTGATGGCACTGTGATCAGATAGTATGCATGGGACAATTTCAATTCCTTTGCATTCATTTAAGCATGTTCTATGGGCCAATATATGGTCTATTCTAGAGAATGTACCATGTGAAGCTGAAAAGAATGTATACTCAGATGTTGTTGGGTGGAAAACTCTGTAGACGTCTACCAGGTTCATTTGTTCACAGGTTTGATTCAGTTCTGTTATTTCTTTGCTGATTTTCTGTCTACTTGATCTGTCTCTTTGAGTCAAGGGTGCATTAAGGTCTCCTATTATAATTGTGTCATTGCTTATTTGATTTTTCATTTCTATTAATATTTGTTTTATGTAGTTGGGCGCTCCCATATTTGGTGCATATATATTTAAGATTGTTATTTCTTCCTCTTGGAGTTTTCCCCTAACCAGTATGTAGTGACCTTCTTTATCTCTTTTGACCATTATTTGTTTGAAGTTCACATCATCTGCAAACAGAATAGCTACCCCTGCTTTTTTCTAGGTTCCTGTTGCATGGAGTATTGTTTTCCATCCTTTGACTTTCAGTCTATGCATTTCCTTTTGGGTTAGATGGGTTTCTTGTAGACAGTATATGGTTGGATGTTGTTTCTTGATCCATTCTGCCAGTCTGTTCCTTTTGATTGGTGAATTGAGGCCATTTACGTTAATCATTATAACTCATATATATTGGCTTGTTTTAGTCATGTTATCTTTCTACAGGGGTTTCTTTACCATTTCCCTCTACTTAATTGTTTGCCCTGCTTGGTGTTCTCCTTCTGTTTATGTTTTTGACGTAGTAGCTATTTTCATGTCTATCTAGAGTATCTTTCAGTATTCTTTGCAGGGTTGGTTTGGTGGTCATGAAGTTCTTTAGCTGCTCTTGGTCATGGAAGTATCTTATTCCTCCATCAATTTTGATGGATAGTTTCGCAGGGTACATCAGTCTGGGTTGGAAGTTGTTTTCCTCTAGGACTTGAAATACTTCACTCCATGCTCTTCTTGACTTCATTGTTTGTGTTGAGAAGTCTGCTGTCATTCTCATGGGCTTTCCTTTATAGGTGATTTGCTTGTTTTCTCTAACAGCTTTTAATATTCTGTTCTTATGTTGAATTTCTGAAATGCTGATAATTATATGTCTGCATGTTGATTTGTTCTGGTTAATACTAGTTGGAGTTCTATATGCTTCACTTATCTGTATGTCAGTTTCCTTTCCCATGTTTGGGAAATTTTGAGCTATGACTTCTTTAAATAGTGTTTTTATATCATTTGTGTTTTCTCCTGCTTTTTCCTTTACACCTATTGTTTTTCTTTGCATCATCTTGCAACTGCTGAATTGCTATTTCCTGATTCCTTGTTATTTTTAAAAGATGTTTCCTTTCTTGCTCACTAGCTGCCATCATGTCTTTGAGGTCTGAAAATCGGTTTTCACATTCATTGAGGCAGCTTTGCCAGCTTTCAATGCCCTTCTTGATTTCCAGGATATCTCTTTGAATCTGTTTCATGCATTCTAATTCTTTCTTGTATTCTTCATTCAAGGTTTCCATCCTTTTGCAGTGTTCCTCTATTTTTCCAATTATATCTTCTTTAGATGTGCTCAGCATTTCTTTCATTACATTTATCATCTCTTGTTTTACCTGTGAAATCATTTCTTACCTCAGTTCCTTTAAAGTTTCATAGAGTTGTTTCTTTACTTCAGTTGCTATCATTTCCGAAGTTTTGGGTGTGTGGCTTGTATTTTCTTCTATGTCTGTGCCTCCTTGGTTTGTTTGGGAAGGACTGGAGGTGCAAGATTGCATTTTGCTCTTTCGTTTTGTCATTTTCTTGTATTCCACTGTGGGAGGTGAATCCAGTGTGCACAGTTGAGGTGCCAAGGCTAGGTGAAACTCACCATGCATGCCTTCAGCTCCATCCAAGACTATCACTGTGGCTGTTCTGTTACTGGGTGGTGTCTGGGCAGAGCCCAGGCAGGATGCCAGGGAAGCTCCAAACTTCCCGGGCCAATGGTGAAGTGGTGCAGACTCCTATCTGTCTGTTGGCAAGGTCGTAAGCCACACGGTCAGGTGGAATTCTCTGTGCACACCCCCAATGCAAGCAAGGCCCAGAGAAGCAGCTGCTAGGCCGCTCTGGGTGAATGGGTGGGGCCTAGGCAGGACCCCAGAGATGCCCCGAATGGCCCAGGCCAATGGGGGACAGACACAATCCCCCACCAGGCTCCTGGCAAAGTCCCAAGCTGAATGGCAAGGTGGAATTTGCTGGTTGCACCACCAGCCCAAGCCTGGCCCAGAGCAGCCACTCCAGGTGAGTGAGCGGGGCACAGTAATGTCCGTGGCCGATGGGGGATGGACACAAACTCCTACTGGTCTCTTGGTGAAGTCCCAAGCTGCACGTCCAGGCAGAACTTGCTGGTCACACACTCAACTCAGGCAGGGCTCAGAGCAGCCGCCGTGGGGCCGCCCCAGGTGCGGGGGCGGGGTGTGCCATTATATTCTTAAATTTTATCCATTTACTTATGAATGCCTCAAGTTTATCCTTTTTATGGCAAGATAGTACTCCATTGTGTGTAAATACCACATTTTTCTTATCCATTCCTCTGTTGTTGGACATACACAGTATTTCCAAGATCTAGGTATTATAAATTGTGCTGCTATAAACATGGGTATATGTGCCTCACTGTATGTGATGATTTTTAACTCTTTGGGAAAGATACCTAGGAGGGGAATAACTGGGTCAAATGGAATTTCAACTTTTAGTGTTTGGAAGAATCTCAACACTGATTTCCATTGTGATTGTACTAGTTTACATTCCAATCAACAACATAGTAGAATTTCTTTTTCCCCACATCCTCACCCGCATTTGTTATTGTTAGATTTTTTTGATAGCAGTCATACTTTCTGGGTTAAGATGGCATCACAGTGTAGTTTTAATTTGTATTTTTTTTCATTTTGAAAAGAATATCACCAAACAAAATAAAACTGAATAGAGTCAACCACAACAAAACAATGAACATGGTACATGACTTCTAAAAAGGGTAAAAGGGAATCAATAATGGCCACCATAATGCCTCTTGTTATCTTAAAAATAACTGCCCATACCACCAGGGATAAATAAAATCAAACAAAATAGAACACAATAAAACCAGTAAAAAAAACAAAACAAAACAAACAAAGCAAAACAATGTAAGCAATACAGAACTTCAAGACACTAGTGAAACAGCAGTGGTTACCATAATGCTTCTTGTTGTCTTCAGAATAGTTGCCCACACCTTCAGACATATTACCATCAAACAACACAGAATACAGTAAAATCAATCAAAACAAAACAATGAAATCAATACAGGATTTCAAAACACGGTAATTAGAAATCCTCAATTGCTGCAATTATATTTATTGTTATCATTGAAATAGCTGTCCATGCCATCAACTATAATAAAATAAAACAAATCAGAATAAAATGAAACTAATCAGAACAATGAAGATAATATGAGTTTCAAATCATAATAATAGATAAACAGTGATCACTTCTTTCCCTTTTTAGATAATTCCTCGCCTTTGACTTTGCCCATATGTATTCTGCATTTTGGATCCAACTAACTCCTTTAGTTTGTTATACTAGGGAGACAACACGAAATTCATCTATGTGACTCTGAATTGTTTCATCCATGAGCATGATCTCAAGTTGCCTCCATCCACCTACAAAAGCCTTGAGGTTATCTTCCTTTATAGTTAAGTAGGTTTCCACCACATAAAATGCCATGTCTTTCTTATCCATTCTGCAGTTAATGGGTAAGTTATTCCTACTTTTTTTTCTGGCTCCCTGTCACATAGGGCATTGTTCTCTCTCCTTTGACTCTCAGTCTATGAATTTTCTTTCTAGTTAAATGTGCTTCTCGCATAGAGCATATTGATGGATCCTGTCTCCTGATCCACTCTGCCTGCATTTCTTTCTATTGGTGCATTGAGGCCATCTACATTAATAGTTATGGCCCTCTTGCACTGCATTGTTTCTGTCATGCTATTTTCCTGCCATTGGCTCCCTATTTTTCCTCTCCATTCAGTTGACAGCCCCCACTTGATGGTCCCCCTCTGACATTGTTCCTGAGACCATGGTCCTTTTTCTCTCTCTCTAGAATGTCCTTTAGTATTCCTTGTAGGGTTGGTTTGGCAGTCATGAATTCCTTGAGTTGTTCTTTGTCATGGAAGTATCTTATTTCTCCATTAATTTTCAAAGAAAGTTTTGCAGGGTACATCAGTGTGGGTTGGAAGTTGTTTTCTTTCAAGACTTGCAATACTTCAGTCCAGCCTCTTCTTGCCTTGATGGTTTGTGCTGAGAAGCCTGCCATGATTCTGATGGGTTTTCCTTTGTAGGTGATCTGTTTCTTTTCTCTAGCAGCTTTTAATATTCTGTTCTTGTGTTGAATTTCTGGGACCTTGATTATTATACGGCTGGATAGGGATATGTTTTGTTTATGGCTAGCTAGAGTTCTATATGCCTCACTTATTTGAATGTCACTTACTTTTTCCATGCTTGGGAAGTTCTCCAAAATTATTTCTGTAAATAGAGCCCTGATGTCATTTGTTTTGACCCCTGCTTCTTCGCTCACATTTTTAATTCTTAAGTTATGTTTCTTGGAGTTGTCTTGCAGCTGTTGAATTGTTACTTCCTGATTCCTTGTTATTTTTAAGAGATCTTTCCTTTCAAGTCACAAGCTGCAAACCTGTCTTCAAGGTTCAAAAGTCTATCTTCAGTTTCATTCAAATGGTTTTTCCAGCTTTCAAAGGAGTTTTTAATTTCCTGGTTATCTCTTTGAATCTGTTTCATGCATTCTAAATCTCTCTTATATTGTTCTTTCATGGTTTCCCCCATTTTCCTATTCTCCTCTATTTTTTTATCTGTGTCTTCTTTAGAAGTGCCTAATAATTCTTTTATTATGTTTTTCATTTCTTCTTTTACCTGAGATAGTATTTCTGTTCTGCTCTAATTTCTTATTGCTTCATGAAGGTGTTTCTTTACTTCAGTTGACATCACTTCAGACATTTCAGGTGTGCGACTCCCCATCTCTTCCATGTTTACCTCTCCTAGACTTGCACTGCTTGAGTTAGATGCCAGAGATTGCCTTTTCCTTCTTCATCTTGACATATTCCTGGGTTCTTTGGTACTACGTGGGTAGTGTGATCCCAGGCATTTTGGGCATTGGCTATAATTTCTCTGAAGCGAGACTGTTTGGTTTTTCTAGTGAGTGTTGACTATGGATATCTGATGGTGAGTGCCCATGATTCTGCACTAAGCTGGGTACCAGCCCACAAGGGCCCTTAGAGTGTGCATGGGGAGTGGAGCTAACCAGGGCCTGCAGATCTAAGCTGATTAGGAACCTATGCAATGTTGTCTGGAATGTACGTGGGAGTGGGACCCAGCCCAAGCAACTTCTGCAGGTCCACACCCAACCTGGAGCTGCTGGAAGAAGCTGGCAGCAGTCTTGGCCCTGGGCTTATCCTGCCCAACTCCAAAATGGCTGCCAGCCAATCACTGTCTCCCACAGGAGGACTGAGTCCTTTGCACACACCAGCAACCAACACAGACCTCTGTGTCCCCTGCTGTCTTCCACAGCTACACCTCTCTGCAGAGACCTCTGGGGTCG
>RJWT010042001.1:0-12221 GCA_004365215.1 Cuniculus paca
GGCAGCTGTGGACGGGGGACCCCTGCCTGAACCCCCCACGCTGCAGTGAGGAAGGCCTGTGCTTGGCACCGGGGCTGCACCCCTGCGCTCTGCTCTGGGAGCTAGACGGCTGTAGCTCGAATCTGTCAACGCTGGGCCAGTTTCTAAGCCAACTTAACAAGTACTTTCCACCTCATTTCCCAGACCAAATGAAATGGTGGGCACGAAGGTGCCACCTACCTTCTCCATTCCCCTCCTTCCCACCCCACCTGCTGCCCTTCCTGTTTTAAAAGAACATACACAGGATGAATGTCGCTGTGATTTGAAGGTGTCCCCACAGAGCCCACATGTTGGACGCTTAGTCCCTATATTCTCGTGTGAATGGTACTTGGAAGTGGGACCTCTGGAAAGTGGTTAGCATTAGATAAGGTCTCGAAGGGAGGCTCCAGGATGATGTTGATGGCTTTAAAGAGGAAAAGAGTCCTGCACTTGCTCCATCTCACCACATGGCTGCTTTCTGCCATGCTGTGATGCAGCAAGAGGGCCCTCACCAGAACCCTGCACTATGGACAATAAGAAGTAAATTAATTTCCTAGTCTCAGTTGTTCAGTCATAGCAACGGAAAAGGACCAAAGACAAATGTCCTGTGGTAGGTCACTGGACTATAGCAGGCTCATCTCTGGCTAATGGAGACAGGAAGTGAAACAGGAAGCCTGAGGTACAAACTCAAGCTCTTCCACTGCAGCCAGCAGCGCACCACTCCTGCATCAGTACCCGTGGCTGCTGGAGGGTATGGGGATGAGGTATGAAACCATTTCAGTCATGTGCCTGAAAACCATGAGAACAATGGGCCACAGTCCAAACCTGGGCAGTGTGGAAAGGTTCTAGAAAGGCATGACTTTAATTTAAACTTGGAAAGGAACCTTAGGGGCTGCCTACTTTTCCCACAACCTTCCTTCACATTTCCCAGTAATTTTGGACCCCAGTACTCTTTCCTAGGAAATCACGGTCTGCAGGTTCCCTCTGGCCAATGGTCCTCCCCCTTCTCCCCACCAATACAACAGCAGCAGTGCAGAAGGGAAGCAGCGTCCCCAGGTCCCGGCTGTGTGGTGCAGTCCACAGGACAGTTTTACAGGACATCTGCTTGCTTGAGCCTTGCAGCCCCGAGAGAAAAGCAGGAAATGTTAGAACCTGGGCTCCCAGGAGGCTGTGGAGGCTGCCAAGAGGTCTTCCTCAGGGAGGCACCTCAGAGCCCCATTATGCCAGCTGTCTGCTGGTTCCTTCCAGTTTGTGCAAACGCGTAACAGGAAGGCCGCCACCTTTCTTTGCATAAACAAGCAGGAGATAAAGTGCCGGGCTGATCTGCTGAAGTGGAACAGGGACAGAGGCCAGGCCCTTTTTTGGGCCCCACGGTGGAACTTTGTGTAGGACACAATATCAATCGATTATAAACAGCCATGTGCTTTTTGTAGAGTCAGAGGTCTATGAGGAATTATTATATGCTCTGGATCACACTGAAAAAGAGTGAGAGCTATGAGCACAGAAGGACAGGAAGCAAAATATTTGAATGGCCTGGTCAAAGTGGGGGACATATCTTTGTGATTGCTGTATCTGTTTCCAGAGGGATTCCCCCTTTCAGTCCTAACGGACCAGTGGTCTAACGCTGGGAAAGGGAGTTGGTCAGCTTTAAAGAAATATATACTGATGGATATGAAGACGCAAAGCCCTCAGCACACATGGCTGAGGGAATGGGCTAGAGTGGTCTGGGTCACTGATTGATGAAAGCAGGCAGATGGGAAAAATTTAAATTGTTAGTGTGGCCAATGTCACAGAAGTGCTGTTAGAAATACAGTCAAACCACTGTCTTCCTCATAGGGATAAAAGGAAGGAATCCTCCCACAACTGCTGTGGGAATCAAGTAATATGGTCCACTGAAACAGCATCGTGCCACTTGGTATATAGGAAACATTCGATACATGTTCACTTATTAATACGATAATAAAAATAATGTGACAACATTAATAAAAACAGTAGGCTATCCTGTCTTTGTGGGAAGCCCAACCTGTCCCAAGCCGAAACAACAATGTCCCGGCTTTCTTGTTTCTTCTTTTTGGCTCCATCTGTGGGGCATGAAACTCTCAGTCACTAAGCTGAGGAATACAAAGTCACCTTGGAAGCTCCTTGCCAGGCCACCCACTCCTGTGTGCCTAGGATGTGCCAACGGGGCTCCTGAGCCCACCACTCCCTCAGTCTGAATCCATGCTCTGTCACCTGCATCATTCCAGGTACCTCTACACAAATTCATAGCCATCCTCACACCTTTAAGGATTACTGGAACAGAATGACATTCCTGTTTTTCATTATTGTAACAAAATACTGGAGGCGAGCTATTTTATAGGGAAAAGGTTTACTTTGGCTCACATTTCAGAAGATACCAGGTCAAGGGGCAGCATACAGTGATGACCTTCCTTCTGGCAGAGTCCTGAGTGGTGCAGAGCATCGAATGGCAAGAGACAGGGCAGAAGGTGTGTCCGTGTCTCTTCTGGTCTGTCCCTTACTTATAAAGCCATCTGGATTCCATCATGGAGTTCTACCCTATGACCATATCTAATATAATCATGTGTCAAAGGCCCAACCTCTTAACACCGATGTTGGATCATGTTTCTCTCATTTTACCTTCAATGAGGATTCAACTTCAACACAGGAAGCCTTGGGGGACACCCAGACCACATCCAAACCACAGCACATGCTTTCCTCTTTCCAGCTGTCTTGTGCCTGCTGCTGGGCAAATCTCCTGTCTCTTTTCCTCATCTCTTCTTTCAATAAGGACCTGCACAACCTCCTAGTTCTTCACTGATCCATCCAACTCATCCTTTGAGCTCTCATTCTCCCCAGGGACAATTTCAGGAATCTTATCAAACCTCACACACACTTCTCCCTAAAGCGCCTGCCCCTGCAGGCTCCTTACACATCCCCGTCCCCCAATCTCTTGGTGGGTGTCTTTTGATGCCTTTCCGGCTAGGCCTCTAGTCTAGGCACTGGGGACACGACAGTGAATGGAGCAGACCAGTTTTCACTGTCTGGCTACCCTATCTGACATTCGCTCTCGGTGGCGGGTGCGTTTTGTAGAAGATAGGCCCCCTAAGAATCTCACTTGGCAATTGTTCGTCTTCATGGGAAACAAAAAACCAGAACTTCATGCCACAACTGTGCACCAAGTTTCACCCAAGTCAGTTTAACTTCCTGCGAGGTTATCTCAGACGAAAGACGCAAATGTCCAATGCTGAGGAGCCAGGCTGACCCTGAGACGCTTTTGTATGGTCAAGGAGAACACTTCCAACAGGATCCCCCTTCTCTCTAGGAGTTCTTGTTACAACTAAGAGCAGAGTAAGGTAGACTGCTTTCTCTGGATGTGTCTTAATAGTAGGGTGTTGTCGAATTTCTCCCAAAGGAGGCGAGGACTGTGAGTGCTTCTGTATTGGCAGAAGTGGAGGTAGCCAGAAATAGGTGTGAGACCTCGACACCTGTAACATCACAACTCAGAGACCCACAAATAGCTGGCCATTTAGACTCAAGTGACATAAGGTATGGGATATGCTGGCTCTTCTGGTCACTAGTCAGCCACTGACTGCCAGACTGGTTCATTTGTTCCTTCATTTGATAATAATAATAATAATAATTTAATACATAAGTGGGTATAATATCTATCTGCACTATTCTCAGAAGAACTACTATCTGGAGCTTATATTTTAGAGAATTTTTTACTCTTGAGTTATGACCCAGAGCAAGAGACAGAGAGACAGAGAGACAGAGAGAGAGAGAGAGAGAGAGAGAGAGAGAGAGAGAGAGAGAGAGAGAGAGAGAGATAAACTTAGACTGGAAGTGACATGATTGCAGAAGATCAGGCTTTGGCTCTAGTCCACCTTTGTTCACCAACTTTTATGAGTTGAGTTCATCTCTCCCCAAAATGGTGTTGAAGTGCTAACCTCAGTCCCTCAGAATTTGTATTTCAAAATAAGGTCTTTCCAGAAGTAATCAAGTTAAAATGAAGTTATTAGCCATAACTATTGCCCTTAGAACATCTCACAGAATTGTAAGATATAATAACAAATTTTCATTTGCAGCATTTAAGTTTTGGTGTAGTTTTAAGCAGCAATAGGGAACCCAGGCAGAGACAGATCCAGGATACCGAGTGGGAACTGAGAAGACGTGCTGCACCTGGACCTGGAGGTTGATGAGGCCTGTAGGAAGCTGTGAAAGGGCCGAGATTGAGTGCAGGCCACACCGATGGGGCCACCTGGCGGCTGACAGAGGCGGAGCTGCTGGCCAGAGCTGGCTGGTCACAACTACACCATGCTTTCCAGCCCCTCGGAAGCAAGTGTTTCACAGCTGAGGAAACTGAAGCTCAGAGACACTGACAAATGTGCCCGAGCAGAACTGGATTTAAGTCTAGGTTCTAAGGCTGGATTTTCTGATGGGAGCCAAAGGGGAAGTCAAACCTGGGGTGATCTGATTGAAGAAATGGGGGAAAAGGCACAGGAAGAAGGCCTTTAAATGAAACAAGAGTCTAGTTAATTCAAGACCCTTCCAGTTGGCTGCCCTGAGATCCATTTGGCAAACAGGAAGGTTTCAGCCACCAAGCTGAGAATTCCGAAGAGCAATGGGTATAGCGATGTTCTGCAATGGGCAGCTGCAGGACTGACCTGGACACCTGCTGACTGTGGACATGGGTATATTTAGTGGTGGGACAGTTTTTTCTTCTGGTTTCATGATACTTAAAAAATTCGGTTAGTCCTATTTTTTCTCTTCTCTTTTCCTTTTCTTTCTTTTTTCATGAACTCATCAGTGATGCTGCCATTCTTTCCATAGCAACACACTAGGATACCGACTCGGCTTTGCTGGGAGAATTCTGAGAAGGACTCGGGGAAGGGAGAAGAAAGTGTCATGTGGTGGAGGGGAGGAGGAAGACGTTTTTAAAACCTCAGCACTCTAAAACAAATGCAGAAAAGGCCTCAAGTCATTTTAGTAGATAGGGGTACTGGTGTCAACCCAGGTCCCTGCTCCCAATGCTGCACTGAGGAATGTCTTCTGCATGGACAGGAGAAGGTTCTAGAAGGCATTGTGTACTCTGCAACACTGGCGGTTGTATTCTTTCCGAAGCTCTCCTTTTCTTTAGTTTTTCTTCCAACTCTTTTGATGACACAAGGAGGTGGCTTCAAGTAGGTGATACCGTCTTCAACATTTTCTTTTCTTTTTTTTTTTTTTTTGGTCTTTTTGAGACAGGGTTTAACTATTCAGTTCAGGCTGGCTTTGAGCTCACTTTGTAACCCAGGCTGGTCTTGAACTCGAAATGATCCTCCTACCTAGCCTCCCAAGTGCTGGGATTACAGGGGTGTGCCACCATGCCCAGCCAACATTTTCAATGAATATCAATTCCTTTCTCCTTTTTTCAGATTTACTGAGGTGTAACTGACAAAATTATGTGTCTAAGGTATATGACTTAATGTTTTGATATACATACACACTGAAATAATCACAGTGAAGTTAATCCAGCCCCTCACATCATGACTGTTTCCTTTTTCTGGGGTGAAAGCATTAAGATCTGGGATCAGACACCTGGGGGAAGGTGGTGGGAGTGGTGAGCACTGCAGCTAACCTCACAAGGGCCGCATGCTGGGGGGTGGGGGTGTGGTCCTTGGTGAGATTCTGAATCTGAACCTGAGAATCCAGAAGTGTCCGGATCAGCAAGACTCTCACAGTCCAAAGCTGGAGCTCAAGGTCGAGTCATCCTGCTTTTGGTACTGTCCACTCTGCCCCCACAGAGCTCAGCCGCATCGACTGAAGAGAGAAGAGCCAGTGCCTCTCAAGGGTGGCAAGCACTGATTGGATCAATCCTGCCCCTGCTCTTCCCAGTATGACTCCCCGCCTCTCATTTCTATTCTCCAGGAGAGACTGCCGTGCAGAGCTGGAGGGCATGTGGTGTGGAGTGAGGCAGGCAGTCATTAAAAAATAATTATTTTGAAGAATATGTAACGACGTGGGAACATGCTCATACAACGTCAAGTGAAGACTGGCGCCGCAGCACACAGAGGTGACACAGGCAGAAGACAGCACCACAGAGACAAATCAGCGCTTCCCGGGGTGGAGGGTGGAGGTGACCTCAAGGGTCACCAGGTGCCTGGGGCAACAGAATGATTCTGTGTCTTCATTTTAGTTGTGGCTGTTCAGCTACACAGGTTTGTTAAAATTTACAAAACTGCACATGAAAAAGGGTGCATTATATTGTAGGCAACCCGAACTTTTAAAAAGCAGTAAAAATGCAGCTACACTAATTACAATAATTCCAACTTTTATAAAAAGTTGTTCAGATAAACTTGATTAAAAATTATATGGTTCTCCCTTGGTATCTATGGGAAACTGGTTCCAGGACCCTTCACGGATACAAAAATCTACAGGTGCTGAAGTCTTTTATACAAAACAGCATAGCATTTGCACATAACTCACACACATCCTCCTGTACGCTGTAAGTCATCTCTAGATTATTCGTAAGACCTAATGCATTGTAAGTGCTATGTGAATTCTTGTTATATTGTGTTGTTGAGGGAATAATGATAAGGTTGCTACAGATGCAGTTTTCTTTCTAAATATTCTTGACTTGCAGTTCATTGACCTTGAGATATGGAGGTCTGTAAGTATATAGTTAAGGTGTATGACCTGGGTTTTATCTAGTTGAAACACAAACATTCGTAAAACCACACAGATGTTAATGTTGACTATGTGTGGGTATAGAGATTACTACGATTTTTCTTGTTTTTGATATATTTTCAACAATTTCTATGGTAAGCTGGAATATTCTATGTAGAATCAGGAAAATTCTTTTCCTTTGCTTTAGGAGCTGAAACCTTGGGCAGGCCTCAAATGTCTGAGCCACTGAGCAAATGGGATAATACCACCCACTTCTGAGTGCTGTCACTAAGATTCAGTGAGTTGATGGGTGCAGAAGCACTGTATAAACTTGAAGATGCCGTCTGACTAGTAATTCTGATTATCCCATCATCATCTTGGAGAATTTTTTTCATTTCTTAATCCAGTGGTTTGCAAGCATAAAGATCTCACACATTTGTGCTAGTAACAACTTGAAGCTAGCAGGCGATTTATTAACAGAAAAGAGAAGGAAGGGAAGGAGTGCCTAACCTGTAGTAAGCACTCAATAAATGCAGATGAACGAATAACTGCTATTCCCCGTATGTTGTAGCAGAAAAAACAGACTAAGAACCAATGCCTTCCTCAAATACCGTAATGAAGCAAATCTTCAAGACTGTTGATCATATTCTGGGCACTGATTGTAAGCCCAGCATCTTGCTATCCCTAACAGCACACTGGTGGAATTTAAGATGGGCACCTCCCACTGACCACCTAAGTAGGCATGCATGCTAGCAGGTGCAGAATGATAAGTCCAAGGAGAATGAGGGGAGAGATGAGCATGGGGCTGGAGGGAAGGGACTGAAGACAGGGCTTTCTGCCCAGGTGGAACAGCTTAGCCTCAAAGGCCAGGAGGCAACAGATGTACAGAAGGAAGCATAAGCATATTCCAGAGGGAACAGCGAGGTCAGGGGCTGGCAAACCACAGCCCTCCTCCTCCTGTCTTCGCAAATAAAGCTTTATTGAAACACAGATAGCCAAGCTTATGACTATTTCATGGTCACCAGCAGAGCTGTGATAGAGCTATTCCAGCCTGGATGACTTACAATATTGACTAACTGGCCCTTAACAGCAAAGGGAGACTGACCCACGTCTAGAGAAGATACAAAAGTCTAAATAAACCATGGTCTCTGCCAAAAACCCGGGTGGAAGCACCCTGGGCATAACAGAAGAGTGGCAGGGAGGCCACAAGAGACGGGCGAGGTGCTGTGGCTGTGATGGGGGCAGAGACCTTGGGGTCTCGCAAGCCGGGAGTGACGCTGTTGTTTCCAGGGACACAAAAGAGCCTTGCTGGGTTTGCTGAGGAGGCTGAGGTTCCGGGGTCTGCAGCAGACCATGCGCAGTCCAGCCCGGGGGGCCTCCTGCCACGGCAGCTCTGTTGGAAGAGCGAGGCGGGGGGCGCTGTGAAGGCAGGTGGCTCCTTCAACAGACTCAGAGCAGCTGCAGAACTGGGAGTGCTGGGGAGGGAGGAGAAAGGCTGCACAGGAACAGGGAGGCTGCCAGGGAGTACGAGACGTTAGTCAGACTCCAGCCTTCTGCTCTCCTGTCCTGTTCACGCTGTCCCGTTTCAACGCTGAACAAACTCCCTCCCACAGTCTCCAGCTCACTGTCCCGTTCTTGAACGGAGTCCTCCTCCCAACTGTCCACCAAAATGCCCTCATTCCTGGTTATTCCCTAAGCCCACACCTGGACACCATGCTGGTGGGACCCCAGTTCTCAGGGCCCACTACAGTGCCTGGTGCCTGTGGGCGCTTAATCACAGTGTTGGATGAATGACTAAAAGGACAATGGTGGGCAGGACTCAGTCTCTGCCTTGGGAACTATGTAACTCCTGTGCCTCAGTTTCCACATCTGTCAAATGGGAACACTGATGGTACTTCATATTGACTGCAGGGATTAAATGAATTTACTAAATCATGCTGAGAAGAGTTCCTGGGCCAGGCAAGAACAGAGCTTGTGTATTAGTTAGCCATTAGTTTTGTTATTACAGTTGGAATGAGGCCTGACAGCAGCTGAGTCCTGTATGCTGTGAGTTATAGGAAGGTGGGGTCATTTCTAACGAGGGGATCCAGAAAGCCTGCAGAGCAGAGGAGAATCTGCCACTGGGTGGCGCAATCCTAGGGTTTGCTGGGCAGGACCTATCTGTGGTTGATTACTGATGTCTGCTCTGGGTGAGGAAGACACTGTGGTGGCCTGTGTGCCTCCTGGACGCAGATTACATTTGTTTTAGGATTCAGACACGTCAGGGCACATTTGGAATTCTGGCAAGACAGGCTTATTGTAAATTTTGTCTTCTATGGCTGAAGGTGTTACTCAGGAACTAATACATCCTCAGAGAAACCCTGACTTGAGAACATGGCATTAGTCACCAAGTGGAAATGCCACTGTGACTGCGGCTGGGTGCCTGATCTTCATCAGCTCCCAAGGATCCACATCTGCTGCTGAGAAGGGGGAGAACTGAGAATTGGTTCAATAAATCTCTGTATGAGACAGCCCTGCAAGGGCCTTGGGGTAGAATATAGCATGGGACAGGGCAGAAAGTCTCACCACAGGCTCCTCACCCGAGTGACGGCTTGCAGGTCTGGGGTGCTACGGCAGAGCATGGTATAGATGACGTGTGGCCTTAGAGGCAGGGCTCTGGCAGGGCTGGGAGGTGCCCATTGGGTGGCTTCTCAGGGTGAAGAACACCTGCAGGGGCCCCTCCAGGATGAGGGGCTGGAGGTGACTGGGAACCCGCTTTGAGTCCACGTGGGACCCACATTCCCAGCACACACACAGAAACGGCTGAGGACAGGGCAGGCAGGGAAGGAAGTACTCGGGGTGCAGGAGAGGGTGCAAGCTCCCCTTCTTTCACTGAGAGCAACATGGGGAGGAAACCCTGCTCCCGCTGCAGGCGGCAGAGGGAACTGGGAAAACAAGATTCCGAACAAGTGCGCCAAAGAACCGAGGGTGCGCGAGTGTGCTTGCACACGCGCACATACACACGCACACACTCGCCTGCACACAGCAAGCTCGAGGGCTAGAGACACAGTGCTTTCTCAGCCTTGAGCCTCAAAAGAGCACCGCTAGGTTAAAAAAAGAAAAAGAAAACGCAAGGCCCTGAAGCCCCTCCACTGCATTGAAGAGCAGGGCACAAAGAAAGCACGATCAGAGTGTTCCCAGGGTGCAAAACAGCTTCTCCAGTCCCTCTTAACCCGGGCTCTGTGCCCCTTCCTGGCCGCCACGGCTCCAAAGGATACGGCTGGAAGATGTGCAGGCCAGGTCGCCCTGCCCAGCGGGGACCCGGCTCTGAATGAGCCTCCTCTCCTTGTTCTCGCCTCACGCCTGTCTTTGGAGCCTTGCTGAGAAGGAGGGAAATGGGCCAAAGCGGAGATGAAAGCACTTGTAATCTCACAGAAGAGGCAGACGGACCTCTGAAAGGCTGGAGGAGCTGGCACCTGCCATTTGCGCTTCAAGGCATGAGATCTGAAACGCCCCCAGATGCCTGGACACAGTGAGCCATGGCCTGGGGACCAGCGCACGGGCTACGGGAGGACAGGAGGACAGGCAGACTACCTGGCCAAACCTCGGGACCCGGAACGTGGCTGTGGAAGAGCCAGAGACGCAACCCGCATCCTCCTCTTCCCGTGCTGTGTGCTCACCCTTCATCGCTTTCCTGGAGAGCACCATGCAGTGGGGAGAAGTCCCCGGCACCACAACAAGCCTTTCGCTTTTCTGCCACAAAATAAGACGCCACAGGAACTGAGAAAAGCACACGCTGCTTCAGTGAGACACGAATGGAGCCAATTCTGCTTTTCTGGCCCTCTTGAGACATTCTGCAACGCTGCAAGAAGCCGAAGCTGGACGTGTCCCATTAATCACTCAGAACTAGGAGATGAGCAGAGCGATGTCGTCCTGCAGCACAAAGCCCAGAAATCAAAAGCAGCGAGAGACGATTTTCCAGATGAAAGCCCCAAATAATCAGGACAGGACTGCTAACAAATCTCTTACAGTTGAGTTGCTGTTTTATACTAATGGTCGAGGAGGAGGATGCAGGGAAATCGCCAAGCTGGAAGAGAACGCGCTGTCCTTTCAAATTGCGAAACACTAAGATGGTGGCAGAGTCTGCAGGAAGCCAGGGCAAGTGGGCAGCCGCTGCAGGATCAGTGGAGGGGGCTCACCTTCCTAGCACACATTCGCCTTGGAGGCAGGACTACAGGCTCTGGATTTTCTGACTTAGCTCCAGAAAGACACCTGCAGGGAAAAAGCCTTAGCAGGAGAATCTGGAGTGCCAAATGCTGCTGCCAGTGCTGCAAATAACAACCTCTGGGCCTAGAGGTTGGTTGGTGTCTTTGTTTTCTGTTGCTATCTGGAAGCTGAGTGCTTTGTAAAGAAAAGAGGCTTATTTAGTTCACTGTGTTAGAGACTGAAGTCTAAGATCAGGTGGGCCTATCTGCTTAGCCTCTGGCGAGGGCCCGGCTGCATACAACATGGCAAAGAGAGGACAGAAGGAAGGACAGCTTTGCTGGGTAACTAGCCACTCTTAGGCGCTCTGGGCCACTGCAGGCCAGCATGCATCCCCCCATGTGGTGACTGTCCTCTGAAAGATTCCACAGTCAACACCACCACCACAGGGGACCGAGCACGTGGCCCTTTGGGGGCCACAGTCAAACCGTAGATGACATGATCCCACAGGTTGTTCAGCTCCTGCCCTGCCGGACTCTGAGACGGAACAGCTACTTGGAGAGAGATGGAGCAGCGTTGCTACTGAGAGTTGTCGCGAGTGGAAGAGGGACAGAGGGTGCCTGACACAGCAGCTGGGAGCCAGACCCAACGGGGCTGGTGTAGGCTTAGGTTTGGGAAGGCAAAGGAGGAAGTCTGGGTGTTCCCCTCAGGGAACAGCATAAAACCCTTAACGCAGCCGAAGAGTCCCCAAGCTGGATTTGCCAGCCCAGGGCAGCTTCTCCGGGAATGACTTAGGTTACAGACACAGGCTGCAAACCTCAGAAAACACAGTGATGGGATGGGAAGGCTGGGCTATCAGAGCAGTAGAGGAAAAGCCCCTCCCTGGAGCTCATGGAGGTTTCTGAATTAACCACAAGATTCTTCAGTGAGCAGAAGCCCACTGTTTTAGGGAAGGAAACCAGTCACGATTTCACTGGGGCTCTGGTCAGTGGGGAGCCTTGAGCATGGTACAATGCCGAGCAAGGGCCACAAGGGCAGAGCTTGGACCGGGTGGGAGAGCATCCTGTGCCAGCGTGGCCTGAGCTCGAAACTAGGCCAGGGCCAAGCAGGGCCTGCAGGGTGGCTGGAAAAGAACGGCCAGGCCCTGGTGCTGTGGGCTGCGGGCGAATGCCATCTGCTCCAGCTGCTGCCACCTCGCTGCTTTCACCCTGCTTCCCCATTTGCACGACGGTGACCTCGCATGTGGGACTCAAGTGCCTTTAGAGCTCCGCTGTCCCTTCTGGCTTGGTACGAGCTGCCACCTCTGCCCTGCCAGGCTGGCAGGGAAGGCTGTGAGGATCAGGTAGCAGCTCCCCAACGCTACTTGCCTGCTTGCC